>LGRX02026190.1:0-112564 GCA_001247695.2 Cymbomonas tetramitiformis | reverse complement strand
CGTGGAGCCAATCCAGTGGCCGAGGGCTTCCGTGGAGCCAATCCAGTGGCCGAGGGCTTCCGTGGAGCCAATCCAGTGGCCGAAAGCCATGGAGCCATTCAGGGGCTCCTGTACAGCTCGAAAGGGCAATGGGGGACGGCATTGAACTTGACCTGGCGTTGGAAAATAGGGGCGCACCTCCACTTTCGACATGGCATCCTGCTGCTTTTCAAGCGAAGCCTCCCACTTCGCCTGCCACGTCTTCTCCAACTCCTCCAGCTCAATCGCTGCTCACCGCCACCAGCTCCCCTTGACCTCAGGCTCTCCCGACACCCCATTGGGCCCCGCCTGGTCCCAGCCCAAAATCACCCAAACGGAGGCGTCGCAATGTGCACAACGCCGACGCCAAGGACTGCCAGGGATGCCCCCACGCATGCCGAAGGCCCTGTCTCGCGTGGACACGCGGTATCCTGACCACAGCTGTGCTTTCCACCCGTCCGGCGATTCTGCCCCAGCGGGTGGCTGACTCGCCCCAACGATCCCAAGCAAAGCTGATTTGCCCCACCGATCCCAAGCCAAGCGCGGCAACCCCATTGAGCGTCCTTCCGAATGCTAGCAGCACCCCTTTAGATATGGTGAATGCACGGCATATTCGATGCGGCCTCAGATTCCACACACTTGATTGCATTTAGCGACACCATCTGCCTTTGGGGGCAGACCTCCCCCCCTCAGCGCCGAGAGAGCATCCGCCATGGGTTCACGGAGGCAGGGAGCATGATCTGCCGCACCCCTGGCGCCGGCTGCCTGAGCATGGTCGTCACGGGCAGCCTGCAGCTCCGCGGCCAGGTTGTCTGCACGCGTCTTTGCCACCTCCACGGCGCTCTCATGGCTGAGGCGGCGCTGCTCCTCGAGTTGGCGCGCGCTCCGCGCCTCCACCAACTGCCGCGTGAGCTCCGCCAGCTGGCGCTGGTACCGCGCCACGCGCCCGCCCACTCAGCAGCAGACCGGCCTAGGCTGGCGCAGGGCGTCGTCATCTCACCCTAGGCAAGCGTCATCCCATCCTATCTCACCATCTAAACTATAGGTTGAGTGGCATAGTCAGCCGGTCTCCACCGCGAAGTGCGCTGCTTTTGCCGTCAACGCGCCTGCACTGTCAGCAAGCCACGTTGTTCGGCCGAGCCAGCCGCCGTGTCCACCTCTCCCCCATCGACCTGCACTGTCAGCAAGCCACGTTGTTCGGCCGTGTCAGCCGCCGTGTCCCCATCTCCCCCTCGACCTGCACTGCCAGCAAGCCACGCTTGTCGGCCGAGCCAGCCGCTGTGTCCGCCTCTCCCTCGACCTGCACTGTCAGCAAGCCACGCTTGTCCCGGCCGAGCCAGCCGCCGTGTCCCCATCTCCGACCTGCACCGTCAGCAAGCCACGCAGCCCGCCGAGCCAGCCGCCGTGTCCCCATCTCCTCGACCTGCACTGTCAGCAAGCCACGCAGCCCGGCCGAGTCAGCCGCGTCCCCATCTCCCCCTCGACCTGCACTGTCAGCAAGCCACGTTGTTCCCCGGCCGCTGCCAGCCGCCGTCCCCATCTCCCCCCTCGACCTGCACCCTGTCAGCAAGCCACGCTTCAGCCCGGCCAAGCCAGCCGCCGCGTCCCCATCTCCCCGACCTGCACTGTCAAAGTGCCACGCTTGTTCGGCCAAGCCAGCCGCCGTGTCCCCATCTCCCCTCGACCTGCACTGTCAGCAAGCCACGTTGTTCGGCCGAGCCAGCCGCCGTGTCCCCATCTCCCCCCTCGACCTGTCTCGGCAGTCTTCAGGTGAGCGGCGGGTGGAGGCGCACCTGGGCGGAGCGTGCCTCAGCCTCCCTCTGCTCCAGCGCAGCCTTCACCTCCGCCACCTCTGCGCCGTTTGCCATCTCCTTCCTAAGCTCCGCTGCTTCCCACAGGCCCCCCACCAGTGCACTGCCCTCAGGATCCGAGCTTCAATCTCCACCGTCTTCAAGCAGCCCACCAGCCACCAGCCCCCTCAGGGCCCCAGCCGACGGCTGCAGTGCTGACGAGCCGCAATCCGAGGTCAGGCTCCCTGCAGCCCTTGATGCGCCCTGGCAGGTGGAGGCACATAGATCAGGAGGGAGGAAGGGATGGGACCCTGCCGGAGGTTTCAGGGGTATCCAAATATTTGGCGCAAATGAGCTACACAACCCAGGAGGCCCCTGTACATGGAGCTTTAATATTAGCAAGGAGACTCAGGAACAGCTGGCTGGTGCTGCGGTTGCGAGAAGCAAGTTGGCCTAGGGGCGTGCGAAGGTGTCGAGGAAAGCCTCCGCTGGGAGCCTGGCTCCCTCCCTCACTTCCGGCATCGCTCCACAATCGCGAGTCACAGGTGTTGAGAACCAAAGGGCAGATGGCGCCGACGGACCGATGATGACCTCAGCAGCTCCGAGCTCGTCCTGCGTGTCGCGCAGCTTCGTCTCGAGCGCGGCAGCGGCCTGGGCGGTGGCCATGAGGTCGTGCTCGGCAGCTTCGCGGGCGCGCTCGGCTGCGCGGGCCTGCCCTTGGGCGTCCTCCATGCGCTGCTCCACGTCGCACAGGTCCCCGGTGCGCGCCTCGAGCCGGCTCAGCACGGCGCGCGCCTCATCCAGCTCGCTCTGCCGCACCTGCAGCTGGCCCCGCACCTCCTCGCCGTCCTGCACTGCACCAGCTCGCGCAGCTTCCGCCGCCTCCGCCGTCCGCTCTGCTGTGCGAACCGCCATGTTCAGCCCTTCGCTCTCCGCCTTGTGCGCCTTCCCCGCGGTCGCCAGCTTCGCCTTCGCCGCCTCAAGCTCCTTGCCTATCGCGGCCGCCTTCGCCTCTGCAGCCTCCTCCCGCTTCTTGCTCGCCCTGCACATCCACGTTCCCACAGCAACCACGTTGAACCTCATCCAACGTTGCTGACACCGCCGCAACCACCCAAATGCTGCCATGTGCTCACTCCGCATTTACGCGACGTATGATCCAACAACCAGAACCAGGTATGTGTCAAACTTCCCGAGCGGGACATATCCACCTGCATCGGAAGTGCCCGAGCAGGACATATTGACCCTAAAACCCTAAATATGGACAGGCGCCGCACTGCACCTGCGGGCTGGACATTTCAGTCAGCATTGAACTGCCGTGAAGTGCATGACGCTGGGCACATCCGCCAGAGTTGGAATTGCGGCTAAATATACCCCCGGCTAAATCTTTGGACCGTGCATGGCGGCTATATTCTCGATGAGCATAAACCTCGGCAGGGGTGCAGGGATCTCTCAGTACAAGCCAAAACACGCGCCCCTAAGCCCTCGACGGGGGGGCTCGGGAAGGGTTTAAGTTTCAAGAACTTTGCTGCACCAAAGCCTCAGACTTCAATACTGTCAGGGCGCGGTATGCGACATACTGTAGGGCCCGGTGCGCCGAAAGCTGTTCGGGCCTGGTGGGCTGCCGCGCTGACGGTGTTGGGTGGCTGACCCAGCAGGGTGCTGCACGCAGGGCTCGGGCTTGGTGGGCTGCCGCCTGACGGTGTTGGGTGGCTGACCCAGCAGGGTGCTGCACGCAGGGCTCGGGCTTGGTGGGCTGCCGCGCTGACGGTGTTGGGTGGCTGACCCAGCAGGGTGCTGCACGCAGGGCTCGGGCCTGGTGGGCTGCCGCGCTGACGGTGTTGGGTGGCTGACCCAGCAGGGTGCTGCACGCAGGGCTCGGGCGTGGTGGGCTGCCGCCTGACGGTGTTGGGTGGCTGACCCAGCAGGGTGCTGCACGCAGGGCTCGGGCTTGGTGGGCTGCCGCGCTGACGGTGTTGGGTGGCTGACCCAGCAGGGTGCTGCACGCAGGGCTCGGGCTTGGTGGGCCGGGCGACCTTTCGAGATCCTTGTTGGCATTGCTCACGGCCTTCGACTTGGATTGCAGCTCGTCCAGCTCCTGCTTGCGCTTCTTACTCAGCTGCTGCAGCCGCTCCACTTGCTGCTGCAGCCCAGTCTGCGCCTTCTCGGCCTCTCTCGCATTCACAGCGGCCTCCCTCTTTTCATCGCTCAGCATCTTCTCTGCATTCATCTGCGCCGTTGAAGAGACTGCCAACCGCTCCCGGAGGGCCTCTAGATCATCCTTCGTGGATGCTAGGGCCTTGGCGCGCTCTTCTGCCGCACTGCATGCATCCTGCAGCTCCTGTGTTAGCCGCTTCATCTGCGCGCTCAGCTTCGCTGCTTGCTGCTCCTTGCCCCCGAGAGCATCTGCAGTTGCTTTAGCTGCGGCCTCCACTTCCTCCTCCAACGCGGCGATGCGTGCCTGCAGCTCCGCCACCTCACGCTCCTTCGCAGCACCGCCCTCCGCAGCCGCACTACTCGCAGCCTGCGCCTCCTCCTCCAACGCGGCGATCGCAGCACCGCCCTCCGCAGCCGCACTACTCGCAGCTTGCGCCTCCTCCTCCAACGCAGCGATGCGTGCCTGCAGCTCCGCCACCTCACGCTCCTTCGCAGCACTACCCTCAGCAGACGCACTGCTCGCAGCTTGCACCTCCTCCTCCAACGCGGCGATGCGTGCCTGCAGCTCCGCCGCCTCACGCTCCTTCGCAGCACCACCCTCCGCAGCCGCACTGCTCGCAGCCTGCGCCTCCTCCTCCAACGCGGCGATGCGTGCCTGCAGCTCCGCCACCTCATGCTCCTTCGCAGCACCGCCTCCAACGCGGCGATGCGTGCCTGCAGCTCCGCCACCTCACGCTCCTTCGCAGCACCGCCCTCCGCAGCCGCACTGCTCGTAGCCTGCGCCCCTCCTTCCAACGGCGATGCAGGCCTGCAGCTCCGCCAACTCACGCTCCTTCGCCACACCGCCCTCCGCAGACGCACTGCTCGCAGCTTGCGCCTCCTCCTCTAACGCGGCGATGCGTGCCTGCAGCTCCGCCACCTCACGCTCCTTCGCAGCACTACCCTCAGCAGACGCACTGCTCGCAGCTTGCACCTCCTCCTCCAACGCGGCGATGCGTGCCTGCAGCTCCGCCGCCTCACGCTCCTTCGCAGCACCACCCTCCGCAGCCGCACTGCTCGCAGCCTGCGCCTCCTCCTCCAACGCGGCGATGCGTGCCTGCAGCTCCGCCACCTCATGCTCCTTCGCAGCACCGCCCACCACATCCGCACTGCTCGCAGCTTGCGCTCCTCCTCTAACGCGGCGATGCGCCTGCAGCTCCGCCACCTCACGCTCCCGCAGCACCGCCCTCCGCAGCCGCACCCACCGCAGCCTGCGCTCCTCCTCCAACGCGTGACAAAGGGTACTCAAGTAGCCCGCCACCTCACGCTCCTTCGCAGCACTGCCTCTCAGCAGCCGCATCTACCGCAGCGCTTGCGCCTCTCCAACGCTGGGCGATATGTGCCTGCAGCTCCGCCACTCACGCTCCGCCACACCGCCCTCTGCAATTGCAGTGCTTGCAGCCTGCAGCTCCTCCTCCAACGCGGCGATGCGTGCCTGCAGCTCCGCCACCTCACGCTCCTTCGCAGCACCGCCCTCTGCAATTGCAGTGCTTGCAGCCTGCGCCTCCTCCTCTCTAACGCGGCGATGCGTGCCTGCAGCCCGCCACCACGCCCTTCGCAGCACCGCCTCTGCAATTGCAGTGCTTCTGTAGCCTGCGCTCCCTCCTCCAACACAGCGATGCGTGCCTGCAGCTCCGCCACCTCACGCTCCTTCCCAGCACCGCCCTCTGCAGCCGCACTCGCTCGCACAGCGCCCTCCTCCCCTCCAACGCAGCGATGCGTGCCTGCAGCTCCGCCACCGCATTCTCCTTTGCAGCACCGCCTCAGCAGCCGCACTGCTCACAGCCAGCACCTCCTCCTTTCTAACGCAGCGATGCGTGCCTGCAGCTCTGCCACCACGCTCCTTCGCCGCACCGCCTCCGCAGCCGCATCACTCGCAGCCAGCGCCTCTCTCCAACGCGGCGATGCGTGCCTGCAGCTCCGCCTCACCGCATTCTCCTTTGCAGCACCGCCCTCAGCAGCCGCACTGCTCACAGCCAGCACCTCCTCCTCCAACGCAGCGATGCGCGCCTGCAGCTCCGCCACCTCATGCTCCTTCGCCGCACTACCTTCCGTAGCCGCAATACCAGCCGCCTGCATCTCCTGCTCCAATGCAGCAATGCGCGCCTGCAACTCCAAATTGGTGCTTTCGTCAGCACTGATAGACATGTGCATTACGGCCGCTTGGTTTTGTTGGTCTTGTCCGTGAAGATGGCCTTGCATATCATCGTGACCCATAAGGGCTGCGACGCTATTGGTGCCACCCTCATCAAACCCAGTGGACGGCATCTCAACGTGGTGCAGTATGTCTTCCCAAGTAGAGATTTGAGCCTGCATTGCAGCTACCTCTGCGGCATGGGACGCATTCAGAGCGCCGGTCACTGCCGTACTCGTCGCGCTGCCGCTCCACAAAGCAGACTCGTGCTCCTGCAGTTCGGTCTCCAACGCAGCGATGCGTGCCTGCAGCTCCGCCACCTCACGCTCCTTCGCAACATCGCCCTCCGCAGCCGCACTGCTCGCAGCTTGCGCCTCCTCCTCCAACGCGGCGATGCGTGCCTGCAGCTCAGCCACCTCACGCTCGTTCGCAACACCGCCCTCCGCAGCCGCACAGCTCGCAGCTTCCGCCTCCTCCTCCAATGTGGCGATGCGTGCCTGCAGCTCACCCACCACGCTCCTTTGCAGCACCGCCCTCTGCAGCCGCACTGCTCGCAGCCTGCGCCTCCTCCTCCAACGCGGCGATGCGTGCCTGCAGCTCCGCCACCTCACGCTCCTTTGCAGCAACGCCTTCCACAGCCACACTGCTCGCAGCATGCGCCTCCCAGCGCGGAGCAGCGCGCCTGCAGCTCCGGCACCTCACGCTCCTTCGCCACACCGCCCTCCGCAGCCGCACTGCTCGCAGCTTGTGCCTCCTCCTCCAACGCGGCGATGCGTGCCTGCAGCTCCGCCACCTCACGCTCCTTCGCAGCACCGCCCTCCGCAGCCGCACTGCTCGCAGCATGCGCCTCCTCCTCCACCGTGGCGATAAGCGTGCCTGCAGCTCACCACCACGCCTCCTTCGCAGCACCGCCTCAGCAGCCGCACTACCCGCAGCCTGCAGCCTCCTCCAACGCAGCGATGCGGCCTGCAGCTCCGCCACCTCACACACCTTCGCCACACCGCCCTCCGCAGCCGCACTACCGCAGCTTGCGCCTCCCTCCAACGCAGCGATATGCGTGCCTGCAGCTCCGCCCCACCTCATGCGCCGCACCGCCCTCCGCAGCCGCACTACCGCAGCCAGCCCAACGCGGCGATAGTGCGCCTGCAGCTCCGCCACCACACACCTTCGCCACACCGCCCTCCACAGCTGCAATACTAGCAGCGAGCACCTCCTCCTCCAACGCGGCGATGCGTGCCTGCAGCTCCGCCACCTCATGCTCCTGCGCTGTACTGTCTTCCGTAGACACCCTGCTCGCAGCCTGGGCCTCGTCCTCTAAGGCGGCGATGCGTGCCTGCAACTTTGCAATCTTTTGTTTAGCAGCCGCTGTGGTCTTCTTGGCCTGTGCATTAGCAGCTTCCAGCTCCTTTTCTTTACTTTGCATCTGCTGCTGCATTTCCTCAATACAGAGCTTTTGCATCTCCTCAACGGCTCTGCTTTCCTCGTCCAGGTATTTCATTCGTTCTTCTACATCCGCATATTCTACACTGCTATTACCAGGCACCCTGCGCACTGCCTGCAGCTCCTCTTCCAGAGCGCAGATACGTTTCTTAAGCTCCAATACCTCTGCCTCGCATGACTGACCGTCGTTCGCCTGCCCGTTCGATGTTACATTTGCGGCATCTGAGTCTCCCTCCTTCGAATTGCCTTGCTCTTCACTTTTGGCTTGAACCTCTTGCAGCTCCTGCTCTAGGGTTTTAATGCGTGCCTGCAACTTATCTCCCTCCTTCTTCTTCAGTTTGAGTCTTCGGATGGCCTCGTTCTGAGTGCTGGCGAGCTCCTCCTCAAGGGTCTTAACGCGGGCCTGCAGTTCCTGCGTTTTGAGATCGCTGGGCTTCTTAGTGTCAGGCGCAGTCGGCTTCCCCACGCAGTCGGCGAGTTGCACTTCGACCTCCAAGTTTTTAATGCGCTCCTGCAGGCGGGTAACTTCCGCCTTTGCTTGCGACTTTCGTTCAGTTGCCAAGTCCTTCTGCAGTGACTTAATCTGCTGCTGCAAATCGGTCACGTCTGTACTTTCGTTCTCACCCAAGTTCGCCTCTGGCACAGCGAGGTTAGTGCCAGACGTTGCCTTCTCGATTGTCTGAGTATTCGTCGCAGATCTTTCAGTCTTCACGTTTAACTCTGCAGCAAGTCGGCGAATCTCGTTATTCGCCGACAAGAGCAGCACTCTGTTGACTCCGTCGTCCACGTTGAGAACGTCCCTCGCACTCGTTGTCGGGCCGTCCGAGGAGTTCGCAAGTCGAGCTTGCAGTTGTGTCTCCGTCATCTTTTCTAAAAGCAACAGCCGCAGCGCCGCATTCTCTTTGGCTAGAACCTGTTAAAGCAGATTGTAGTGAGTGTGTTCAATTGATGAAACCCGAAGAGGACGTAGAAGGTTGGCGAAGCATGTACCTGTTTTTCAGATGTGTGCCTTGATACCAGTTGTGCCAAATCTACAGCAACAAAAACCCAAGTCAATGCAGCTGCGGTAGGAAATTTCAGCTGCTCTATTCCAAAAAGAACTCAAAGGAGCATACGTGGTGTCTGATCCTTGAAACGTACCTACGGTATCATAAAAACGCAACTTCATCGCGCTTTCCACAGGGATGTTTATGGTTTTGCCCTGAAAACAAGAGTATCGTAAGAAAGGATTTAGTTCACGTGAATACGAGTATCAAGCTGTTGGCTTTGCTCAAGACCATAGACAGAGGCAACTCGTATCGAAAGCCAGCCAATTTATCGTGGGGCAAACCGTCGGGGTTGGAGGGGAGGCAGCTTTCGCAGTTTCCTTGGCTGTCGGGGCGACATTCTTCGGAGGAAGGTCCTTAGGATCAATCTTTGACCGCTTTTGTGAGTCCTTGCCAGCCGCCGCACTGACAGGAGCAGGCGCTGTGCCAGCTTCAGGGATATTCTGCGAGTCAATATCCGTCGGCGTTCCTCAAAACATGTTTCTCAGAGTAGCCAAACAGTAAGTATTGGGTCAATAACATATACATTCGTACCGTATCTTCTACATTATCCTTCAGGGTCGTAACAGCGGTTTGAAGGCCAGATTGGAGTTTGCTTGAACTTTCAGTCACCCTATCCTTCAGGCCCTTGGCCCATTTTCCTACCCCAAAGTTCATGCTTGATCTTGGTGTCAGTCACGGCAATACTGCCTGAATCGACCGGTATAGAAGCGGAAACTACACAGTGGACTGTGAACACGTGACTAGAGAGCTACGTTATTTACTCTAGCATTTAGTTGAACGTGATCGTGTCCAGAAGTGGACACAAGAAACCCAGTGTATTCCGAAGCCATAGGAGTGAGACCTTGTCCACACTAACAGCAAATGATGACGGACCACCGTCGTAGCATTAGGAATATCATCGTATATTTTGTATTAGATGTTCGTTACAGTGAAATTCCATTGGAAAGGACTATCTTGTATTTAATCCCTTTTGCCTTTGCTGGCACAGATCAACAGATGACATTGACAGCAGGTCGAGGTTTCAAACCTTAACCTCGACGATTACTCCGGAACCGGAGTCTCTGAGCCGCGGCCGAAGCGATCGAGATTCGATTATTCGAGGTTTGTTACATTTTAGAAGCTCAGAGACTCCGGTCTTTTATGCCAAAACCGAGAAAACAGCCGTAAATCTCACTACCTTTTTTCAAGTCCTCTCTGCTGTTTATCTGGTGATAAAAATGCAGCGTGTGCAGCGTGATCATCCCCCCCGCCCATTTTGGAGAGCGCAATTATCCTACAAGACATGGTAGAGGCATATTTACTTTGGTTTTCGCCTCAATTCTGAACCTTTTCCCTACACGAAGTTGTAAAGAGCGCGACATCTTGGGTGAGCAAACGCCATCTCCCCACGTTCATTGCTTTTACTGTATTGTCCGGAAACGTGCGACGATGGGTGCAGATTTTACGTGCGCATCCTGAAAACACTTGAACAACTCACACTAGGTATCTAGCGTTGTATGTGGGACCGCCTTTCACGTTACTGGAATATCCTAGTTCACTAGATATCAGAAACTCCCGAACTGTGTGGATAAACTCATAAGATAAATAAACCCTAAGCTAGATATACCCGGAACGGTCTCGGACGGTTTCGGAGTCTAGCCTACCTGTGACACAGCGTGTGTCACAGCACGAACCTATAGATCAGTCAGCAGTCCAGTGTTGGTCCTAGGAGTCTGTCATAGGGGCCTGACCGGGACTCCCAGTCAGGGCTGCCTATACAGATTTCAGCACACCACCCCAGCACTGTGGGTGGTGACTGTCTAGGAGAGTCAGATAATGTAAGATAAGTTAGGGCAGGAGCCAGGTTGACAGACCTAACTGCTAATCCAACTGTGCAATTCTGAAACACAAATTGGAAACCCTCTAGCTAGCACAGGTGCAGAAACCTACGGGCATTGTGCACCCGCTAAACAACTGAAAGGCACCGAGCTAGCAAGCCAGAATGTAACTTGTAGATGTCAAAAGCAAAAGCATAAACCATAAAAGTTGTTGAAGTCACCGGAGTTCCGCACACCACCATGTCGGTGTGCATCCAGAGTGAACAAGAGGTCAATCGACAGCACCAAAGTAGCCAGCTGTGGTCTCAATCAAGTCGGACCCGAAGGGAGGGTTCCCGAAAGGACCTCTCTCATGTAGAGCCACACCGTAGAAGAAGGCCATGTCGAAGCTCAAATCTGCCTGAGCAAGATCCTGAAAGATGTCAGGGGGCTCAGGCGGCTCAAGCGGTGGCACATTGTCAGCCACAAAGAAACCCTGAGCCGGGATCACGGATTCAACAAATTCATTCGTGGAGAAAATTGACGGAGTCTCCCAATCGAGATCACCACCAGGCGAAGGCAATCCCGCAGCCGACTGAGCATCGGGCACAGCTGCCACCCCCATGATCGAGATGCAAAGAACGAGGGAAAGGAGGAAAGGAATTCCCCACGGTCCAACCGTGGCAGGAAAGCCCCAGGGCGGCTTCCCACAACCGTAGGACCTCTGCTCGTCTACGGGCGGCCCGGAAACATGATTGGCCGACGGAGGCGAACCCCGCGGCTTCAGCCGGAAGCTGCCGTCGGCAAAGTCCTCGTAGTCGTCGGTGTCGTAGCCGGTGAGGTCAACCGGCGCGATGGCGGCGTGGTTGACAGTCTGAACGAACCCAGGGAACTCACCGTCCGTCGTGGCTGTCACCCGCGCCGATTGAAGCGGCACGGGCTTCACATCCTCCTCCTGCGAGACAGGTATAGCAGGGGCCGGCACGGCGGATGCCAATGCCGCCGCACCACCTGCCGGAACCTGCTCCTCCGGCATGTTCCCCGCTGCCGCGGGGCCGCACACCAGAGCCGATGCATGCGGCTCGAGAACCGCCGGTGGTGGGAAGGATGCGTGGGTGTAGTGCACCTTGCAGTTTGCCGCGGCATGGACCTCCGCGGCGAGATCGTCCAGCCGCTGATGAATGTCGTCACCTGCGGGCTCGTCAGCAGGCTGCTGCGGCTCTACCGTGAAGCCGTAGGCGGACACGTCGATCCCGCCCACCGCACCCGCACAGAGTACCGCAGGCGGCCCGTACGTAGATGCCGCAGTGGCAAAAGCCTCGGCCCCATCATCCGCCGCCTGCTGGAACAGGGCACACATGGCCAATGCACGCACCCCCTCCGCGTCCTCCTCGTCGATGGGAATGCAGAATGCCGCGGCCGAGTGCGGGGGATGCTGACGCCCGCCCAACGGACAGTCGCGGTAGAAGTGGTACTGCTCACCTTTTCCCGCCTTCTTGCACCTCCCGCAAAGGGCTTCGCCTTTTGGTCGTCACGGTCGAAACCGACTGCAGGCAGCGGGTGCGTGCCGACACGGAATCCCCGCTGCGTACCGCGCTGCTGCTGCTGCTGCTGACGCTGCGGCTGCTGCCGCTGCTGCTGCGCCGGCGGTGCGTCCGCCCCGCGCTGTTGTCGCAGCAACTCCTGAAGCTCGTTGATCTTGTTGAGGAGAGCGCCGTACTCCGTGCTGGAGAGCTGCGCAGAGATGCCGCTCTTGCCCGAAACCGCCTTCCCCGTCCCCGTCTGCGCCCAAGCCTGATAGATCTCTACCACAAGGGAGCGGAGAGATGCCAAGGAGACATGCGCGAGGTCGGCCGCGAGAGGATACCGCACCTTGACCGCGGTGTAAAACACCGGGTCCAGCCGGTTGTACAGGGAGAGCTTCCTGGTCTCCTCGGTGGGCGTCCAGTCCGTAGCTTTGTTATCCCGCACCAGACGCTGTTCCCGAGCCAAGATGGGCTGCGGGTCAGTGTCTGCGGGATAACGTAACGCGGCGTGCTCCTCCTGGTGCGACTCACGTAGCGCCACCGGCACGCAGCCCTTGATGATGTCCACAAGAGCCCGCCGTCCATCACGGTCAGACGAAGCGTCGGTGCCAGTCAGCCAGACGTAGGCGTTGCTGTGCTTCTCGACAACCAGAGCCAGAACGTCGTAGAGCAAGCCGTTGACCTTGGTCACCACACGAGCCAGAGGGTCGTCGAGGTCAAAAGATGCCAGCTCCAGCCCAGCTGAATGAAACTCCGTACGCAGCTGCACCACCAGCTCGGAGAGGAGGCCAGCGTCGTCCGTACCGCGAAAATGGTGCTTTTTGTCACCAAGGACATCCTCGCGGATACCCTTGGCCCACTGGCGGTGAAGACGCGCCTTGTAGACTTCGTCAACCAGCTTGCTCTGCTCCTGCAAGTACTTCCTGGTCGCCACGTCTGCATCTTCGTTGGAATTCGGAGCGGGGGTCGGAACAGTTGGCGTACGCACCGTCGGACTGTTCCGAACCCCGTCTAATAGCCTCAGTGAGGCGTCGATGTCACTGTCCCTGTCCAGGGACTTCTTCGCTCGGGTCAACATGCCCATACTCTGAAAAGCCAGAGGGGAGGTGGTACGCAGTCGCGCGGTTGGGTGTGGTAGCGGAAAAATGGTAATGGTCAGCAGCGGAGAGGAGCTAAGAGAGTGGAGCGGCGAGGGGCACTCGAAGATGTCGTCGAAGTCGAAGGTGTCGCGAACACCAGCCCAGAAAACAGTAACCAGCAGGGCCAGTGCCGGTGCAAAACTGGATCCGAACATTGCTAAGACTAGTCCGTAACGAGGCGCGGTCCCCATGGCCGCCACTCCCAGTTGCTTACCGCAAACAATTCATACCATAATTCCTAGTCGCACCCAAACGCGCATGCGCGCACCACCTCTCCAAGCGGCCGCTTAGCCAATCATGGCCAAATCAGCAAGTGGAATAAAAGCGTGGATGGGGCCACGACCTACTGGAATATCCTAGTTCACTAGATATCAGAAACTCCCGAACTGTGTGGATAAACTCATAAGATAAATAAACCCTAAGCTAGATATACCCGGAACGGTCTCGGACGGTTTCGGAGTCTAGCCTACCTGTGACACAGCGTGTGTCACAGCACGAACCTATAGATCAGTCAGCAGTCCAGTGTTGGTCCTAGGAGTCTGTCATAGGGGCCTGACCGGGACTCCCAGTCAGGGCTGCCTATACAGATTTCAGCACACGTTCCAGTTGGGGTTTGCTCACAGGGTTCGCAATAAACCGACACTTGCGAGCGTATGTAGAATCTCGACTACAACTCGGTTGCGTCTGATGATGGGCGGTAATGAAAGGTGAAGATCCCCTCTACCACTTCCACAACTCATATCCTTGTTGTTAAGTGAAGTAGGGGACCGTTTTTGACGTTCCAGTTGGGGTTTGCTTGCAGGGTTCGCTAGAAAACGAGATTTTTGAGCGTTAGCTAAATCTCGTATACAGCTTGATTGCGTCCGAGGATGGGCGCAAATGAAAGGTGACGAACCCCTCTACCACTTCCGCACCTCATACCCGTGATGTTCTTTGATGTAGGGGACCGTTTTTGACGTTCCAGTTGGGGTTTGCTCGCAGGGTTTGCTAGAAAACGAGACTTTTGAGCGTCCGCAAAATCTTGTATACCGCTCGGTTGCGTCTGAGGATGGGCGCAAATGAAAGGTGACAAACCCCTCTACCACTTCAGCACCTCATACCCGTGATGTTCTGTGATGTAGGGGACCGTTTTTGACGTTCCAGTTGGGGTTTGCTCGCAGGGTTCGCTAGAAAACGAGATTTTTGAGCGTTCGCAAAATCTAGTATACAGCTCGGTTGCGTCCGAGGATGGGCGCAAATGAAAGGTGACGAACCCTTCTACCACTTCAGCACCTCATGCCCGTGATGTTCTGTGATGTAGGGGACCGTTTTTGACGTTCCAGTTGGGGTTTGCTCACAGGGTTTGCTAGAAAACGAGACTTTTGAGCGTCCGCAAAATCTTGTATACAGCTCGGTTGCGGCTGATGATGGGCGCAAATGAAAGGTGACGAACCCCTCTACCACTTCCGCAACTCATACCCGTGATGTTCTGTGATGTAGGGGACCGTTTTTGACGTTACGGTTGGGGTTTGCTCGCAGGGTTTGCTAGCATCCGACATTTATGAGCGTCCGCAGATTCTCGACTACAGCTTAGTTGCGTCTGATGATGGGCGGGAATGAAAGATAATAACCCCCTCTACCACTTCCGCACCTCATATTGGTGATGTTCGGTGATGTAGGGGGCCGTTTTTTACGTTCCTGTTGGGGTTTTCTCGCAGGGATCCATGAGTACAATGATGACATTATTTTGGCATTATGTATTGGCAAGATTATTTAATGGATTTTCTACCGAAGTGGTTTCCATGTTATGCTTAATGTCAGGGATATGACCGATGACATATGTGTCATACATGTCATACGTGGCATACATGTCATACATGTCATGTCATGTCGTGTCATGTCATATGTTATAATGACATACAGTCGTCAGTACGGTCGACTATGGCATGTACAGTCATACTATCTGTCATCCACTCACCATGAGTGACATCTGTCATCGAGAGGCTGATCACAGCATCTCGATGATGAAGCAAGACAGTTCTTGAAGAACAAACTGTTTTGAAGGGACTCGTCTGAAGGTCTTCGCTTCAAGCATGAATTGAACACCATGCGGGTATCATATGGCTTATTCGATCAGCCGATACTGTTGTTCACCCAATGCCTTCGGGTTCACAACCCAATTGTGGTAACGCTTGAGAAGCGTGGGGGCATTGGCGTAAATGAGAGAGCATTGAGCTCGAGCAGCACTTCTGGATATCGGTCTGCACTCATACCCACAATACTCTGCGCGTGCTATTGTCGTTAAATAATAGCCGTGCCATACATATCGCTCGCATAGCGAGTGATAAGGACGCACAAGCGAACCTTAAGATATATATGATATAATAAGATAGCACAGGTGTTATTGAACAGTAACACGCGTGCAGCTTATGAGCGGGTGATGAGTGCAGACTTCGTCCGAAGATACTGCTGTAGCACAACGCTACCTCATCTCTACCGAATGCCTCCCATCTCATAGATGGTACCGCTATTGGGTTGTGAACGAATCCGAGGCATTGGTTGAACGACTAGTATCGGTTGAACGAATAATGCGTTCGCCCTATGATACTCGCATGCTTGTTCCGCACATGCTAGAAGCGAAGATGATTTCTTCTCCGAACCGTTCGGTACTTCAAGATAGCATCTTGCTTCGCCATTCTCGAGTCCGACATACGGCCTCTCGATGACATGTGTCATTCAAGTCTTACCTTGAATAAATGACAGATGATGTGACTTATCATCTCGATGACATGTACAGTCATAGTCGACCGTACTGACGACTGTCTGTCATTATAATATATGACATGACTCGACATGACATGACATGGTATGACATGTCTGACAGGTATGACACGTATGACATGTATGACATGTATGACATGTATGACACATGTGTCATCGGTCATAACCCTGACAGATCTCCCCTCTTAAAAGAGTTGTGACCTCACAACGGGCATACCTTTGTATATGTCTTTGATGTCTTTGTTGTTGTTGCTTCTGCTGGTACCAGTCTTCTTACACCGATTTGAGGCGTCCCTCATGGTGTTTTTAGGATATTGGGGGGAACTGAGTCCACTTTAGTCCCTCGCCTTAGGCATTTAGCCTTACAGTTCTTAGGATGTAGCCCCCATGAATTGCGTATCGTATTGCAGAGTGACGATTCAAGGTTCCATGAATTGCGTATCGTGATTCAGATTGACGCTTAAAGCGTATCGTGATTCAGAGTGACGATTCAAGGTATCCGAGGTTTACGTTACGGATTATTTGCGCTAGCCGTCGTCGCCTTTGCGAACGATGATCCCACGATTTAACAATTTATAATCGAACGATTCTCGGCCTGATATATATAACTGATCGACAAACCGGTACATGTTTCCACAGTTATTATATATAGTGCACCCAACCCTTCCTCCCCTCCTGAAGCTACTTTGGAGGTTCACAGGCGGTCATGGGGAGCCCTTTGGATGTTTCCGGAGTTATTTCACCGGGGGCTTGTTTTAATGCAAACGGAGTGGCCCTGCTTAACGGGATTGGACTTATAATCCTTTACCCGGTCTGCTCAACTCCTCAATTATTGGTCCAGTACGCACGCTTTGACGAACATCTGTCGCGATGAGTGAGATTGGATTCGCCACGTACTAATGTGAAATTTATTTTAGTTATGTTTGTCAGGCATAACTTAGGATCACAACTCCGTCTACCTCAGTCGATGTCTCCGGTAGCTTCGGATGACTGGCCACAGAATCCGATGACTAACCACGGTCTTGGCAAAGGTAGCATTTAGCAGTTTTTATTTAGGGATAAGTCTACATCAGGGGCCGACATTTCATTTAAATCCACATCGGGGGCCGACATCTCATTTTAATCCACATCGGGGTCGACACTTCATTTTAATCCACATCGGGGCGGACACTTCATTTAATCCACATCCGACATCCCATTTTAATCCACATCGGGGGTAGACACGTCATTTTAATCTACATCGGGGGGCGACATCTCATTTTAATCCACATCGGGTGTAGACATCTCAGTTTAATCCACATCGGGGGTATGCATTACATTCAATGTAAGGATATAATGTAAACGAAATATAACTATGCAAATCCAACCGGTAGATATGTAAATCATATCGCGATGAAAATATCTACCGGTTGGATTTGCAAAATAATGTTTTTTGGAGCGTCCAGCAGTGAAAAGCTGTTTCATTTCGCCAAACAAGACAGTCTTTCATCGTTTGCGGCACCAAAAAACATTATTTCGCAAATCCAACCGGTAGATAAGTAAATCATATCGCGATGAAAATATCTACCGGTTGGATTTGCAAAATAATGTTTTTTGGAGCGTCCAGCAGTGAAAAACTGTTTCATTTCGCCAAACAAGACAGTCTTTCATCGTTTGCGGCACCAAAAAAACATTATTTCGCAAATCCAACCGGTAGATATGCTCATCGTAATACGAGTTGCATATCTACCGGTTGAATTTGCGTAGCTATGTTTCAATTACATTATATCGTTGCGTGTGTCTTCTGTCTACGCATGCTATGAAATGTCAACCCCCGATGTGGATTAAAATGAGATGTCTACACCCGATGTGAAACGTTTAGGCTTGTCAGCCCCCGATGTGGATTAAAATCAAATGTCGGCCCCCGATGTGGATTAAAATGGGATGTCTGCCCCCGATGTGGATTAAAATCAAATGTCGGCCCCCGATGTGGATTAAAATGAAGTGTCGCCCCGATGTGGATTAAAATGAGATGTCGGCCCCCGATGTGGATTAAAATGAAATGTCGGCCCCCGATGTAGACTTATCCCTTTTATTTATCCACAGATATGATATCTCGCATGTGTGCGTATCTGTGCAAGGGTATGATTTTGTACAAGGCTCACTACACCTTTAGCAAGGAAGGATCAATTTCCCGCTCTATGCAACATAATGATAAAACATTAAGAGCAAGGTATATAGATGATCGACATGTATTAGTATATATTACAAGAAGTAAGGGCATCAGGCTTAATATAATGTTTAGCCTTCATAGGCAGCTATCATGTCTGCTGCATTGGTCGGCTCTGTGGCTTTGACCCAGGTGTCATGCTCAGGGCCGTAGCCTGCATATCGCACTAAGTAGTACTTGACACCTCTAGTGATCTTATCTGAGATGATGTGTGATATCTCAAACAGTGGTTGCCCTTCTTCGGTGATCATCTGTGGCAGAGGCAAAGGTGCTTGGATCGAGTCGTTATACAGCTCTATTCTGGATACAGGCTGTACCGGATGGATACGGATATCGAGGTCTCCGAAATCGTATGCACGCCCATGGCTTAGCACTTTGGATATAGTAAACGGCCCAATATATGGCTGCTTGAAGTGTCTGCCTGCCTCTGTCAAACCAGTCCATTGGATAAACTCGGTCCGTAAAAGAACTTTTTGCCCTACTGCATATTGCCGGGGCATGTGAGTCTTATTGAATCTGGCTTGGCTAATTTCTGCTGCTCGGGAAATGTTGTCTACCGCATTGGCATGTACAACCGAGTACTGGTCAAAATGATCTCGAATAGCATTCTGTATTGGAACAGGAGCTTCTGGCGGAATAGTGATTGCCAGGTCATGAGGCGAAAGTGGCTGCGCCATCGAGTCGAGATAGAATGGTGAATAACCAGTAGATGCAGAAACTGTGTTGTTAATTGCAAACTCCACCAGAGGCAACTTGTCCTCCCACGAATTGGCTGAAGTATCATTGCAACAACACCTGTGGATGAAAAAAATACTATCTAATCAGTTTATAAACCAGAGGATGGTGAATATCGAATCAACAAATTGAAAAGTACCTGAGGATATCCTCAATGAAGGCATGGCTCCTCTCATTGGCTGCATTCGACTGTGGATGGTGTGAAGACGTCATAGACAATCTCGTACCAGTAGATTTCCATAGTGTTTGCCAGAATGCAGAGGTGAATCTGGGGTCTCGATCTGAGATGATGTTCCTCGGAAGACCATGGAGCTTGAAGATATGCTGCATATATATAGAAGCAGTATGCTGAGCAGTCCAGGTCATGCTGAAGGGAATGAGATGATGGCGATGAGAGAATTTGCACATTACCACAAATATATTGTCGTGCCCATTAGTGGTGATAGGCAGGTCAGTAATCCAGTCAAGAGATACATCAAGCCATTTTGTCTTAGGCACACAATATCGTATATGTGACTGACCATAAGGTTTGTGTCGCCTCGTTTTCTGGCGTTGACAAACGGGGCACTCCCGAATGTACTGGATGGCTGCCGTCGTCATTCCTGGCCAATAATATCGGCTACGCAGTAGATGAAGCATGCGATTTTTGCCTACATGACCAGAAATAGTGGCTGAGTGGCACTCATGAAGGAGAATGTGGCGAAGCTGTGTGATCTCACCGTCATCTGTAGGGACCTTGGCTGTAGGTGGAATGTACAGCTGTCTACCATATATGGTCTTGCGATAGATCAACCCTTAAGCGTCAATCTGAATCACGATACGCAATTCATGGAACCTTGAATCGTCACTCTGCAATACGATACGCAATTCATGGGGGCTACATCCTAAGAACTGTAAGGCTAAATGCCTAAGGTGAGGGACAAAAGTGGACTCAGTTCCCCCCAATATCCTAAAAACACCATGAGGGACGCCTCACATCGGTGTAAGAAGACTGGTACCAGCAGAAGCAACAACAACAAAGACATCAAAGACATATACAAAGGTATGCCCGTTGTGAGGTCACAACTCTTTTAAGAGGGGAGATCTGTCAGGGTTATGACCGATGACACATGTGTCATACATGTCATACATGTCATACATGTCATACGTGTCATACCTGTCAGACATGTCATACCATGTCATGTCATGTCGAGTCATGTCATATATTATAATGACAGACAGTCGTCAGTACGGTCGACTATGACTGTACATGTCATCGAGATGATAAGTCACATCATCTGTCATTTATTCAAGGTAAGACTTGAATGACACATGTCATCGAGAGGCCGTATGTCGGACTCGAGAATGGCGAAGCAAGATGCTATCTTGAAGTACCGAACGGTTCGGAGAAGAAATCATCTTCGCTTCTAGCATGTGCGGAACAAGCATGCGAGTATCGTAGGGCGAACGCATTATTCGTTCAACCGATACTAGTCGTTCAACCAATGCCTCGGGTTCACAACCCAATAGCGGTACCATCTATGAGATGGGAGGCATTCGGTAGAGATGAGGTAGCGTTGTGCTACAGCAGTATCTTCGGACGAAGTCTGCACTCATCACCCGCTCATAAGCTGCACGCGTGTTACTGTTCAATAACACCTGTGCTATCTTATTATATCATATATATCTTAAGGTTCGCTTGTGCGTCCTTATCAGTTGGTATTCTTAATGGATTATACGATGATAACCACCTTCAAACCGTTCTGGCCTATGACCAGCTGGAAGATCCTCCTGGAATATGTCTGAAAAGTCTTCCCTCATTTGATCACGTGCTGCTGTGACCTCTGGGTCTTCCATAGTGGTGTCTGAGTCTGCTGCTGCGAAGACCAGTTCACCATCGACCTCTGAGAGAAAGAAGAGATAAGCTACGGCTTCTTCAGCCGAACCACTGGATCGAATACGACGTAGGTGCTTTCTCATGGTGGTGGCACTGACCAATTCCATTTCAGGAAGGCCATCTGAGCCTGGAGTCTGTTCAACTCTGGATAATACTGTGCGAACACTGGAGCCTGATGAGTGCTTCCTAGTGATCGTCAGATTTTTGGACTGGAAGTCAATGTGTGGATTTCTCCTCTCCAACCAATCTTGACCCAGGATGACAGTGAAGGGTTTCATGTCAATGATGTAGAAATCCTCTGTGTCCTTATACTTACCCAGCGTGAATGTAGCATTGGGAAGATAGGATGTGCAAGGTAGTTGGCTTCCTCCAGCCAATCCCACTGAGAATGATGAAGAATCTGTGGGTGTTATACCAAGCTGAGCAGCGAACTGTCTGTCGATGAAAGACGATGTAGCTCCTGGATCTACCAAGATGTGAGTACTCTGTCCATATACTTTCCCTTTGTACAACAACAGCTTCTTCTGTGATTTCAGCTGTGCTGTCTGAGACTGCATCTGTGCGATGTGCTCTGAGGGAGTGTCCATCTGCTGAAACTGTAATGTTAGACTGGAAAGGACTTCTTCTGAGATACTCTCAACCCGGCCACTTGCTTCAGTGGCTTCTTCAGGCTGATTTACCTTGTGGGTGCTCTCAACACTGGAACCTGTGCAGTACCCTGAGAGTTTCCCTGAGGAGCTGGAGCTGGAGCTGAAGCTGGAGCTGGAGTTGCAACTGCTGCATTGATGCTGTGCTGACTCTTTAACTCCTTAACCAGGGTGTCGATTGTATTGATGAGTTTGCCGGACTCATTCTTAGCACCCTGATTCTGTTGCTGCTGTCTCCTGAAAGGATTCTGAGTTGGTGGCTTGCCTTGTATGGCTTTTCCATCTGGAGTCTTGGTGGAGTAACAATCCTTTGTGGCGTGATTGGTACGACCACAACGTTGGCAAGGCTGAGAAGGATTTTGTGCTTTTCCTTTCCCTTTACCTTTGCCTTTTCCACCTTTCCCTTTGCTCCGATTCTGATTGGCATTTGAGTTCTGATTGCCATTCTGGCTCTCGTCTCGTGGTAAAGAGACGGTCGCTGCGCCTCGCACCCCCGCTGACTGATGTACCCACAGAGATCCGCCGTCGTGAGTAATGAAGAGGGCCCGGACCTCTGGATAATGGGGGTAAGAGGGACCGGGTCCCCGATCGGGATCACCAGAAGGGTCTGGGGGTGGATCGTCAGGGGGACTTGGGGGCGAGTTCCTGGGGCTGGGGACTCTGCGCTCTGAATCAGGGTCACCACCGCCATGTACCACCGACTCCATCGATTGGCGTCGGCGAGCCACCATCATGTTTAGGGGGCCTGAGTGGGAGGTTCAATAGGGGCTGCTCCAGCGACAGTCAGAGACTCTGGAGGGGTCTCGCTGTCTGCAGCGTCCGCCTCGAGGGGCCGATCCGCCGTCAGGGCTCCCTGTGCACTGCTATGGGGGTCGTCTGATGGGGGGTTTTCTGCAGATACTGCTGCGCCTGACGGGGCGAGCTCTCTTGAGAGCACCGCAGAGAGGTTCAGGGCTTGCACTGCCGCAAGGACCTCCCTGCGGATATGCTCACTCCGGTTGCTCGCGTCCGAATCAGACCCGGATCTGCGAGCGGCTCTCCGCCTGCGCTCTGCCCGCGCAAGTGTGCCCCGGCTCCCCCTGGACCCCGTACTGGTGCGGCTGGCGTCCGTCCCAGACTCGGGGTCGGAGTGCTCTGGCGAACGGCTCAGGCTCGGGATATGCCTGCCATGCGTTGCCGGGCCCGAGGACTCCCTCCGTGAGCGTCGACGCCTGCGGGCCTCTGGATCAGCTGTCACCGCTGGGAGGTGGCGCACCAAAAGTGAGGCCCCGCTCGGAGCGCCCTGTCGGAATCCGCCATCAGGGGGTGCTTGCAGGGGGTCTGGGAGAATTGCGGCGCCAATGCTAATGAAGGGCGGCTGCAGTGAGGGGTCCGCCGCAGGGTCGTACAGCATTGAAGTAGGTACCAGCTGTTGCGGCTGCTGCTGCTGCTGCTGCTGCTGTTGCTGCTGCTGCTGTTGCTGCTGCTGTAACTGCTGCTGCTGGAACTGCTGCTGCTGTAGCTGCTGCTGCATTGGTTCCAGCGGCTGTTGCTGCTGTGGCCACTGTTGCTGGTACGCCAGCCACTGCTGCTGCTGTTGCAGATGCTGTTGATATGGCGTGGGGTACGAACCCATGGGGTGATGAGACCCCAATGTAAATGGTACTGGGGACACTCCCCCAGCGATGGGCGCTGTCTGAGGGAGTACCCAGCTGGAGCCATTCCACACAGCTTGCGCAGGGGTGCCGTCGGGTAGAGTATATGGGCGTGGTACAGCGGTATAGGGCATGGTAGTGCCCGGGAGAGGGAAGGGGAAAGTGGAAGCGTATGCGGCGGGGGACGGAAAGGAGAGGGGTGAAAATAATGGGGGGCGTAATGGTTCTGCACTGACTCCCATGTTGGAAAGCGGCTCTGATGTGTGCTGCGACATGATACTGTTGAGCTGATCAAATCGAGAGCTGGGTGTGGCAAAAGCCACAGGTGAGCAGAGGATAGAGTCTGCCCGCCTTTTATTTACTCTTCGATGTCGCTTTCTGGGGGCGAAGGAGGAGGAGAAGGAGCGGGGCTAAGATCTGGAGATGGGGGGACGCCGTCGATCACGTGTATTGGGAATGCACCAGGAAGCGCGGGAAAGACTGCTAGAACTTGAGTGATCGGGTAGTGGAAGTGGTAGTTCCCTTGCCGATGCCACTCGTCGTCGTGGCGCGCTGGTGGGATAGCCAGAGTGACTCTGTCCAGGCGTTTAGTCGCTGTCCTCCACTTCGTCGTCAGAGGAAGAGGGGGAAGGAGGGCCGCTCTGCCAGAAAGCGCCTGCTGGTGGGTAGGTAGGATCTGGAGGGAATACCCACTTCAGAGGCCCCTGCTTCCACCACGCTCTTCTGTATTCTTGTGGGGGAATTCTTGTGGAGGCCATACACCAGCGAACTCAAAATTTCGCCAGGGCTCCGCGACACGATTTTTGAGTGCTAAGGTGCGCGGGCAAAAGTCAAGCAACTGCGAAAGGAGGTGTCTCAGGTCCAACCCAGGGGTTCAGTAAGGCTCCAGACGATATTTGTGCTCCGTAGGTCCCAAAATGCTCCAGTCAAGGTACTGCTGGAGGGTACCAAAAGGTGCTAGAGAAACTGTCCAGAGGCTGCTGAAAGCGCTATTTGGAGGGGCTTTCTCCACTACCGATGGCCGTGAGGGCGGTATCGGGGGGTTCTAGGCTGTTCTATGGGGTCTAAGGAAGGGGTTTTTGGTGGTGGGGGCTACTGGGAGAGGTTTTGGGGTAGGCTGGAAACTGGCTAAAACGGCTATTTTGGGCTGTTTTTGGCTGTTTTTCGCCTTTTTAAGGCTCTGGGAGGTGGGCTATGAGGTTTTTCTGGCTACTATAAACCGGGGAAACCCTTTAGGGTGCTCTCTGACGGTTGTTTGTAGCCTGGGGCAGACTTGGAACTTAAGATCGGAAAACCAATCTTGACCAACGAGAGCCTGGTTGGGCCCCCAGTGTTAAGGGGACGTTATGCTGATGTTTGGTGACTTTTGGGAGCAGTATACGGGTTCCTTCTTTGAAAAAAATGGTATTTCTGACGTAAAAGTTGCGCAAAGTTTCCCAAAAGTACGGCTCTCCCCCTTCAGTATAACGGAAGTTACAGTGTGGCCGTGGCTGAACGCGCGGAGGTGTTCAGATAACGCTTATTGATACCAATTGTGCCTGGGGCACTACGACAGATGCTCGGAAATATGTTTTTGATTGAACGTGCAAAGGTACACAATTCGGATTTTATAATATACTGGATCAGGGCCAGATTGAGGTACAAACGATAATTCGGTTCCGAGTTCTGAAGGCTAAACACTTCTCAAGTGCTCCACTTATTCACTCGTCACTCAGGTTGCAGGGTCAACCACTCGACAGCCGATGTCACACTTCGGCTCAACGTTCAATTCCCGATCCGATCTCATTTCTAATTCCGATTCGTCATTCTCGATTCAGATGCTATGTCGACAGACTGACACGATGACTGCCCCACAGTACTGTCATACTACTGTACTGTCATACTGTCATACTGTCATACTGTCATACTGTCATAGCCCTGACATCTGATATTCGATTTCATTGTCTTTTCAACCCCGATGCGAATCTGACCATTCTTCGAGGGTCTGACTGAGTGCCACGATGACACCCCCCACAGTACTGTCATACTACTATAGTGTCATAGTGTCATATTGTCATAGTGTCATACTATCATACTGTCATACCCCGGACATCTGGTACTCATTCTCATCGTGATTTCAAGCCCAATTTCACTGTCATCGTGCCAATCCCAGATTACTCCCGATGACACACATACAGACGCATAGGCATATCGGCTCACGCTGTGCCTCCGGGCACAAAAGGGGCATTCAAACGTGCGTGCAATTTGCTCGGCAAAACGAACGGGACATTGGGCTCCTCGAAAATGCCCTCCTCGGTCAGCTTTCGTTGCTTCCTCAACAGCTCCGCCCACCACGCCTCGTGGGTAGGTGTAAACGTCGTACTCAAAATGGTCCGCATCCCGTCCACCAGATCCTCGAGCTTCGTAAGCCCTTCTTTGGAGAAGGCTTTCGGTTTGACAAAATCAGGCAGGTTCTCGGGCATAGAGTTCAACACCTTGAGGCCCTCCTCTGGTAGCCACTTCTTGTCGGTGGAATACATCTTGTATTGCACAACCACTTCGCCGGCCTCGTTCTTGAACGCTTTGAAGGTCTGCTGCGTGGAGATGCCACAGACGTTCTCGTAGCGACCACCGAACCAGGTCTTCAAATCGTGCACTTTCGCCACCGCGGTCGTGAAGATGCCATCCGAGAAACACTCCTTTGCGATTTCCATCATTTCGTCAAGGGTCATCGCAAGCTTGCGTTTTAAGCGCACAGAAAAACGCGAGAACATCTGGTCGATGTTCTCGTGGGCGTGGCCGACGATTAGGAAGTTCACCTTCACCTTCTTGAACGCGCCAGACATAACCAACCAAGAGATATACGCCAAAAGCATAATGCTCTTGTTGGTGCCCACGTTGTCAAGCTGGACGTATAACACTTCCGGCATCGGGTACGGTTCCTCGCCATCCCCTTTACGACGGTGCTCTTGAATTCGAGTGACGTCACGATGCAGCACGTTCAGCAGGAAGTTGGCGTCGTCACCGTAATTCGCGTAGTTGAAGTCCATAAACCGGCCAACGTTTTCGATGATGCTACCCATATTGTGCACGTCCAAGAAGTCCTTTCGGTCCAGATATGATGGCATGCGCCTGAAATGCGGCAGGCGCGTCGTCCATTGGGTCATCCCGTCAATGATGACAGAGGAATATTTCCACCACGTCTTGTTTTCCTTGATGCTCTTAGTCATGTTGGATTTTCGGCCGTGTTTGTAGAACTTCTCACGCTCGGCACGCGCTTGGTTAAGGTGCACCTCTCGCATTTTGTCGTATTGACCTGAAAAAAAAACGTTTTAATATACAAACTTCTAAAACAACGTAAAACAAATGCAAATACTATATTTTTCAGAATTTAGCTTACCGTGCTGGGATTTAGGTGTGCCCTCCTTCAAGAGTTTGATCGAAGCACATACACTGCACTGCGAAAAACGCTTGCACTTCGGAACTTTGAGCCAAGATTTGAACTCGTCTTTCCAGATTTCGTAGAAGTACGGCAAGGAGACTTCCTTGGATTTGCGGTCGTGAATAGATAAAGAATCGAGATAGTCATCCCAAATCTCTTCTCTTGTCTTCCCCGACGGGAGATGCGTCTCAGGTTTATGAGGCTGATGTTCGCCCTGTTCTTCCGCATATTTATTCACGAAGGCGACGACATTTGATTTTTTGTTGGACAAACGCCGATTTGCCTCGCTGCCAGTCAGCCCGTGAATGAAATTTGTTCTTCCAGAGAGAACGCGCTCGCGTACGTCGCAGAAATAGCCTTGGCTTATTTTGTAAACCTTCTGGTAGAAGGCCGAGCACACCTGTAAATATACAAGCAAAGTGAATTTTTTTTCAAAAAGAGTCAAACTGCTCATTAAGCTAATGAGCAGTTTGGACAAACTTTCAGGAATATGAACAAACATTTATACTTCAAGGGAATGCTAAAAAAAAGGAGGAAAACTGCTCATTAGCTTAATGAGCAGTTGGGCAAAATTTCAGTAATATGCACAAACATTTATACTTCAAGGGAATTCTATAAAAAAGAAGAAAACCTGCTCATTAGCTTAATGAGCAGTTGAGGCAAAATTTCAGGAATATGAACAAACATTTATACTTCAAGGGAATTCTATAAAAAAGAAGAAAACCTGCTCATTAGCTTAATGAGCAGTTGAGGCAAAATTTCAGTAATATGCACAAACATTTATACTTCAAGGGAATTCTATAAAAAAGAAGGAAACTGCTCATTAAGCTAATGAGCAGTTTAGCAAACTTTCAGGAATATGAACAAAAAAATATTCTTCAAGGGGATTCTATAAAAAAGAAGGAAAACCGCTCATTAAGCTAATGAGCAGTTTTGGCAAACTTTCAGGAATATGAACAAAAAATATTCTTCAAGGGGATTCTATAAAAAAGAAGGAAAACCGCTCATTAAGCTAATGAGCAGTTTTGGCAAACTTACCGGTCTGTCACATATGAAGAACATAAATATGAATCTTGAGTCACAAGTTCTGGTTCCGCTCTTCATAAGATCTCTTACCATCCATTCTTTACGATCTTTTTGAGACAAGTCCCAAAACATTTTGCGTTGAGCTGCTAAAGCTGAAGTGTGAAACATTAACGAGCAAAACGATTTGCACTTGCACCGATAAACCGCAATACTTTCTATGTCAGACTGTGAAAGGTTTCGTTCTTTGATTGATATTTGACTCTTTTCTTTGGGTTTTCTTTTTGCTGATGTGTAAACTGCTCGCTCTTTACCGACCTTAGTTGTTTTCCCATTCAGCACACTTTCACTCTTTTCGTCACCCACGGAGTGCGAACTAAAGCTTGCTTCAAGGCTTTGCGTTATCTCATTGAAGTCAACACTTGTGATCTTTCGCGAACTAGACTCTTGCGTGTTTATTGTGTCATCAGAGTCCGATGAGCGCTGAGTCGCGCGAGAGTCGCTAGTCTTTTGCAAGTTTGCAGTCATTGGAGTTTCTGCGCTTTTCGAGTGCATTGGCGTTTCAACGCACGGAATCAAAGCATAATATCTCATCGTCGCAAACTGTTTTGTATAGCGATGAGCGAGGAGCGTTAACTGGCGATGAGCGAAATACGTCTGTTTCTATTTCTATGATATCGTTTTCCTTCTGGGTGTAGTATATTGCAGGCTGTGAAAGGTCAATAACTTCGTCGATAGCTTCGTCAGCTATTCGCCAGAACGGCCCCATCAGAAAAATAGTTCAAAAAACTTATGAAGCCGATTTCCGTGAAATGAAAACGACGAGAGTTCATTCCGAGTTTCGTCAGGGGCGACAGCCGATGACTTTGAATTTGAATATTACGGTCGGTCATATTAAATTCGTCGGATCGATAGACAAAACTTTGTCCAATAACATCACTCTGTACTCAAGTTCCCGGATCGAGTGCAGATGTCATCAATCGAAATCGAGAACTTGAATGCAGATTCGAGTTCTTTGTCGCGTTCGGCCCGTCCAATGAAATACTTCGATTCGCAATTCTCGGATTTTGATGACGAGAGCACGGAACTTATTGAAACTTCATAAACTCGACCAGTCTTCCTCACAATCCAAAACCTACTTTGCATAACACCGCTTACAGCTCATCGCCTTTTTTCTTTTTTCTGGCGCCACCTTACACAGCGCGCAAGAACAGACTGGATGAGCTGGTTAGACGAGCAGGGACCAGAGTTGCTGCTGCTGCTTACAGTTCTTTTTTAAATGAAATGTGGCGAAATTCCGAGAACGAAGACTTCTGGAAGTGTCCTGAGAAGTCTGGAGAAGAGTTCAGTCTCTTGGACGATTCAATCGATACGGAGATGGGTGGCACTGGAGTACTTCCAACCGCGGTAAGTTCAAACGTTTTTGAAAGTCCTCTAATATATTTTTAAATATTTGTCATTTTTACAATTATTATTGTGTCTTAAAAAGCTTAAACAATAAGCCTCATTAGCTTAATGAGCAGTTTTGCAAAGTTTCTGACCTTTAGATTTTTTTACAATTTGTATGATACCTTCTGTCATTATTTGACATGTGTGACTGTTTTACCCGATAAATTCGATGACTGACCAAAACTTGAACAAAAAGCCTCATTAGCTTAATGAGCAGTTTTGCCAAGTTTCTGACCTTTAGGTTTTTTTTTACAGTCTGTATGATACCTTCTGTCATTATATGACATGTGTGACTGTTTTACCCGATAAATTCGATGACTGACCAAAACTTGAACAAAAAGCCGCATTAGCTTACGTTTATTGCGTCTCACGTCTCGTCGGAAAATACGTTATTTTCGTACGCCTTGGAATTATTTACCTATCTATAATTAAATTGAAAAATGACATTCCATAATGTCGTTTTCATCGAATAGCGTGTTTATGCCGCATGCACACCTTTTCGCGCAGTATAGATGACGCTCAGCTGCTGTGTACGATCTGCGAATGCGACGATATATCCTCGCGCACTATATTCGCTTTTGCAGCGGTCAGTATATGCAGTATATCAGATATCAGTGTTTATGCGATTGCGTCGCCAGATATTATTTGCGCTCCGCAACCTGCATACACAATTTTTTTGATATCTATGCTGCACTCACACTAGAGTTCTCGTTCTCGCCTTGACGATCGAATACCAACTGATAAGGACGCACAAGCGAACCTTAAGATATATATCATGTAATAAGATAGCACAGGTGTTATTGAACAGTAACACGCGTGCAGCTTATGAGCGGGTGATGAGTGCAGACTTCGTCCGAAGATACTGCTGTAGCACAACGCTACCTCATCTATACCGAATGCCTCCCATCTCATAGATGGTACCGCTATTGGGTTGTGAACCCGAGGCATTGGTTGAACGACTAGTATCGGTTGAACGAATAATGCGTTCGCCCTATGATACTCGCATGCTTGTTCCGCACATGCTAGAAGCGAAGATGATTTCTTCTCCGAACCGTTCGGTACTTCAAGATAGCATCTTGCTTCGCCATTCTCGAGTCCGACATACGGCCTCTCGATGACATGTGTCATTCAAGTCTTACCTTGAATAAATGACAGATGATGTGACTTATCATCTCGATGACATGTGCAGTCATAGTCGACCGTACTGACGACTGTCTGTCATTATAATATATGACATGACTCGACATGACATGACATGGTATGGCATGTCTGACAGGTATGACACGTATGACATGTATGGCATGTATGACATGTATGACACATGTGTCATCGGTCATAACCCTGACAGCGAGCCCTAACAGTGGTATTCTACTCGTCCACGCGACGAACGAGGACACATAAGTGTGTGCAGTGCAGCAATAGAGATATATTGTATATTGTGTATGTAACAGGTTCGCGGTGTTCGCGCATACATACAGGCGACAGCGATCGCACATATACGACATATATCGCATAATAACATTCGCTGCAGAATCAACAGCGAACGGAGTGCGCGAGGAATTATCGTCGCGAACGTATTCGCTCGCATAAATACCGTCAGAGGATAACAGCGACAAGGTGTGCTTACCGCATACAAATCGCACACATATGCTGTTATCATTCGTAGGGTTGCACGATATGCGACATACTGACGCGCGAATGATCAAAACGTCATCAGTTTGTATGATCCGTACGCGCGATGGCATTCGTACCATATGCCACACATACCGGCGACAGAGATGTTCACCATTCGCAGCGCATACATTAGCGACAGTGATAATTCGCTATTCGCACTAATTGTTCAGTGCAGCGCACGCATCAAAATTTCGTTATTGCAAATGGTTTGCAAAAATCGCTCGTCTACGCGCATACGATGATTTAGCTTGTCAGGATATACGCACACCTGCTATGATTTCATCATGCTCAGATGACGCGCAATGAGGGTGCATAATTTATATATGCAACATGCTATTCAATATCTGTGATGCTCGCACATAGCATACAGAGATGATGTTTGTTCAGTTACTGGCAAATGTACATACAAAGTTTGCAGTCGGACACATAATATGACATCAGATGAATATTGATGCTGTGCAATCATATGTGTGTGTACTATGCAGCACACATCACACATGCAGCATACACTATCCATACAGTATATACCAAGTGTATGCAGCAATACCATGCATCACAATACCATGCAGCAATACCATGCATCACAATACCATGCAGCAATACCATGCAGCAATACCATGCAGCAATACCATGCAGCATGATTCCACCATGTTATACATTGACATATGCACACATGTATACAGCCAACTTGATCACGATAACAGTTGGCATGCATAGGCATATATAACAGTGCATCAGATGTTGCATTAAATATCACATAGCATACCTGCTGTGCAAGTTTAAACTATAAACGAACCCACTTGGTATAAGGTGCCGATCATGATCTTAAGACAGTAATTAGCTCAGTATTCCCTGACGTAGGATTTGGGATGGGATACTGTTCTACTGTTGATCAATGAAAGGAATACTCACCAGAGCCATGTGTGAAATATACCAAGCAACTCGTCATTCACGATGAGATATGCAGGATTACATACACTAACCAAGTTGATATATATCATGTTTGCTACATGCTGTTAGTGGTATACAGATCATCTTATATGATAAATCAATGTGCTAGTGTACTAAATCAGCAAGTACCTATATAATACATAGGTATAGTGTACTAAATCAGAAAGTACCTATACAATACATAAATCACGGACATCATTATGTATGTTGACATTACACTGACTCACTAAGTGTACATGATCAAGTATTATATCAACATATGATACATAGATACCATCCAACAAACACATGTGCGTGTGGATGTCAAGCGATGGCGATACATATGGGACAGGATCAAACAACCTGCTGAAGGGCTGGATGGAGATATCTCCAGACCCGAAGGCAGTATACAGTGCTCAAATAACAGTTGGTCACTGTTGAGCACTGTCCATGCATCCCACACAATCGCTGGAGCAACTACATTATCTACTTATGCATTATGACAATTGAATCAGAAACCTGATCACAATTCAGTGCATACTTTGTACAGTAAATCAGTAATTCAACATGATATCTGACAAAGTAGATAGTAGAAATACTATGAGCATTAGCTCCAACTACTTAGTATCTGGGTGGCAACACCACCCAGAGAATTATCATAGATCCAAAGATATAAAGCAGATCTCCAGCAGACTCACTCGTGAGACTTTGCAATGCGATCGACTGCCAAAGACAGGCGACAGAACCAAGGAGTAATCTCGCCTGAAAAGGTCATCTACGGAGTTGATAGTCCTAAGTAAGTTAAAAACTATCTGACAGACATCAGCCAGTGACTATAAGTCATTGTTGATAACACACACATTATCACCACTTTTTGCATGGTCGTGGGTTTCAATCAGCAAAACCCCATGTGTTGACCACCACATATCTTCACGAAAATGCCATGAAAAATATCATGTGTAAAAGTGAGATATGTTACATGAGTTCTGTAAGATGCACATAACACACACACTGCTATATATATATACGAAGTATATATATATATATGGCCAGAAATGGTGAAAATGGGTAAAATCCCATTGCGGGAGATTTCAAAATTGAAATTTGGACTCCATTTTTTCACGGAATATCATTTTATACCTATTAAGGTACCTGAAAAATATTATGTGCACATTCATATCTCATGTAACACCCTAAAAATCTTGTGTGTAACACCTAGGGGTGTACATAGTGGCTGTAACTAAATGCGTGAAAAACTCACACGCATGATTTCAAAATGAAAATTTGGGTTCCATTTTTTTCGCTGATCCAATTATTCAGCTATTGATAAATATGCCCAAAATATTACAGCACTTGTAACACCCTGAAAATCACATGTGTGTGTTAGGGGTGTAACATACCTCCTAAATACCACGTGATAAACAGTGACATATTAAATGCAGTTTTGATTTAATTCCTTCAGAAAATGTTCATACTGCTTAAATTTGATACAATTAAGTGTTACTGATACCATGTAACACCCTAATGGCACTGTAGGTGATAAGGGTCGCTGTAACCCTATACACCCTAAAATGCCGCTATATAATAGTAAAACACTCTGTGTTTGGCATTTTGGTCATGCTGAAATCAGCACATCCATGACCAATAAATCGGGCAACAACCCAAGAACTATAGGGCAACAACCCAAGAACTGTAGGGCAGCAACCCTAGAACTGTATGAGCTGCTTACTTTAAGGACTGCATGCTACATAAATGAGGTATTATGGCACTTGACAACTGCCTGTGGAGTTCACACTTCCTTGAGGGGGGAAGGAGGTGGAACCATATATATATTTTACACCTCATTACATAATGTACAGACATAATATATATACAAACATAGATATATATATATCACACACACATATCCATTTTATATTCCGATCTGGTGATCTATGATGGATTGCTTTTGATAAAACCACTGCATCCACAAGTAACGTTGAAATTACAACGTTAAACCCACCGTCACTAACAAAGTGTAAACTCGGATGGGAAATTACATCCCAATGACTATAAGTTGACTATTGCTCAGCATTTACATCTTTGAGTAAGTGCGGAATGCTGAACTATATATATATATAACACATGACCTGATACCATGCTTAATAGCACATCATTGGATCAGAAGAAGATAGTTATAATATATATATATATATCCCACCTGATACACGTTGGCACTATTGCCGTACATAAGTGGGAAGGACAGGTGCATCGATGTAGGACTGGCTGATATAGTCCCAGTACTGAAGGCAGAATGTGGCACCCGAATAACAGCTGATAACTGTTGGGTGACCACCATGCAAAACCTTCCAAGCGTAACTCCTTTGTCCTAAGATGCAAGTGAATTGTTCATAATATGTCAACATCACATAAAAGCATTCTGAGGAAACCCCTATATATTCATATGAGCTGTCATCACTACAAATGACATGGGTTTCGAATCGTCGAAATGAGTATAACTCCGATGAATTCATTCGTACAGAACAGCTGCTGAGATTATTCCTCCGGCTGGATTGCAATCATTCACAATCCCTGTACATTCCGGTGACAAAATTTTGCACTGGACTGATCACCACATTTGGTATAATCTGTGATATATAAATCATCAGAAAAAGCGTTGCAATCAGTACAATGCTGTCTAAAACTCACAAAGATGAGTAGTAGATTTCCTCAGATGTAATAAATTGAGGCACAATATGACCTACGCTAAAATCGCGCCATGACCTATGCTGTCCAGCTTCATAGTAAGCTTCCACGTCATCACATAGAGGTCGGACCTCTGTTGTATTTAAACGGCGCTTGACAACCGCCTAGCAATACACTTCCTTGAGGGGGGGAGGTAATAAGCTAAAAATACAACTAAAACCCAAATAAATAATAAAGACAAATAATAAAACAAGTAAGTTGCATCATCGTTTTTGTTTTGGTAATCGTGACTATATACAGTCAAACCATGCAGAAATCCATGAAGTTGACACACATATGTATCGAACATTTCTAAGGTCATCAGCCATGACATACATATGAGCTTGATTTTGAAAACCTAGACATTTGTATACATCTGGTCTAGCATGTATCCAGACTAGAATTGTATATTGACTCGGTGCAAGCACTATAGCCTCTGCCACCGATGATCATTGAAAAAGGGCAACCATTCTTGATATTTCATACATATCATCTGATTGGATCATTAAAGGTGTCAAGATTACTCAATGCAATATGCAGGCTACGGCCTGAGTACAACACCTAGATAGGTCAAAGCCACCGAGCTGACCAATGCAGCATAAATGCTAGCTGCCTTTAAAGGCTACATAATAAGTCTATTGCCCTTATGTCTTGAAATGTATCCGTGTATTGGCATCTCTTTGAGGTAGTCATGCCTGCTGAATAAGCCATACTGGTCATCTTGTCTTCATTGATCATTACATATCTGATCATACCGCCATTGCACAAAGCCTATTCAGTGAGATTATTATATCACGAGGCATTTCAGTGGTGCACATCAAAAAAATACAGTGCAACAGAGATCATCAGCTCTTCATCAGACCTTTTAAGGTTGAGTTGTTGTCAAATGTATTGATTTATCGGACACCACATCTCAAAAGTCTATCCATCATAATAGACAGAGTCCATGCAGTCATGGCTATTCAGGCTCCAATATAGCTATCATATATAGCTATCCAGCCTATGGCCCAACTGTTGGCAAGCAACCTCTACGCCGCATGGCTAAAGATGACAAGTCTAACCTTCGGTCATTCTTGGGCATGGTCGGCCAATTCAGGATATTTATCCCGAAATTCTCCAAGATTGTCGAGCCACTCATGTTTTCCATATGTCATATGAAAACAGCCAACATACCGCCCTATGACAGGAGTCATCTCCTTCAGCAAGGGGAAGTGGGTTATGCTGTAAAATTGACCAGTCTGATCATCATAAAAGTGACAGATTTGAGAAAATCGATTGAAACTTGTATTGAAAATGACTATTCCTTAAGATAAGGTATTGCACCTAAGAAAATAAGGGTTTCATCGTCTGAAATAGGAATGGAGTTTTACATTGACTCTAGTTCCTGAATCCAGAATTACATAGACAATATGTTTTATCCTGTGCATATAGAAAGTACATTAGATTCAGATTCTGAGCATACAAGTGGACTTGAATGCACTCGGGTTTGTACTGAGTTGCAATTGTTCAAAGTTTTATTCTTACATCACTACTTATTTGTGGAATAGCATACAAAGGTATAAACCATCCACATATAGATTGACATCATACTTGTGGTTTCATATCATTTTGGCACATAAGACACACATGCCTCATTGAGGAATTATAACTCTTTGAAGGCTCATTCTGGAATGTTTAGAAATTTGTCGCCTTGTCCATTAGGCCACGAAACTTGGAAAAGGCCATGGCGGAAAAATCGAACCCGCAATCTACAGATGGTTTCCAAGCACAGTTCATTCTGAATAGTATATGCCCAAAAATAAAATGGGTACCATTGAGATAAGTGATCATGTACTGAAGAAGATTCATATATACACATATCACTAGGCGATGCCATGTTCTAGTCACAATGAAATGACATACCAGCCATTCATCAAGGACGGAAATACAGCTCGTAGTAAGTTGTTATCACTGCAGACACTGAATCTGTGAGGCGTTTACGACAATAGAGAAATGATATTCATATTCTTGATTGACTCTCTATTAGCTTCCATACCAAAGTGAGCTTCGGTACCATCACTAGTTTCGTTGTTCATTATGACAATCATTACCCAGAAACATTGTCTAAAGTTAGGCACTCTATTGTGATCCTGAACCAACAATGTATGTGGGCTGCAACCCAAAAAACTGCATATTGAATCATAGTGAATTGACATTGGCATTTGACATCATCTGGCATTCGCCACATTAAAAAGCGTCAGGCATGTTGCCGGTATGACGTAGAGAAAATCGGTGTTCATATTGACATTGTTACCTCGAAAGTACTTGATTCGATGAGTAATCTCAGTCTGATCTTCTATCAAACCATTTTTCACATAACATAATAATTGAATGGCATTCTCCATCACCATCTGATTGGTTTGATGCACCTCTTTTTAAAGGGGGAGGAAGGAGTATAGATTCATTCATTCTTCATAACAGCTGCCACAAATTGATTTACATCATTTTGATTTTACATCATTGTGATTTTGCTTGGAAGATTAAAATTCTTATGAAAAGTTCCAGCATCTGTGTATAGCAGTCATAAAGTTTGATGACACGGTACATCATGCCGATTGAAGCATCAAATGAAGTCTTGATTTGACTTACTGACACATGAAGTTCATTATGAAGAAATCATAGATGCATATTTCTCCGGCTCTATCATATTATATGAAGGGCACTGACATAGTAGAACGATGGTTTTTTAAATGTGAATAAGCTATATTGTAAGCTTACGACCATTACTTAGTTTGACGTCAACAGCCTGAGATGCTGATTGTCGAATTTCAAGAGTTGAAGGATTCGTTGAATCAGCCTTGGTAACATGTGTTTTGATTGATGAATTGTTGATCCACGGTTTTCCCCCAAATCTAGAGAAGCTGGCGCACAAGTTGTTGCCAGTGTCTGAAGGAAAGCATCTGAGCTAAGGATTGCCATCTGTGCCATTCAGGCATCAAATTCTATAACAGCAAAGCCGAGTGAGTGAGATCCGCCGCTCTAGCTATTTGCCCGTCATTCTTTCCAGGTTCATGACAAGAGACAATTCATCAAAGTCATACACCAATGCATAAATCACATGTATGGTTGCACAGTTTGTATCCGAATGCAATCACATAGAGGTTAAGCATCTAGACAGCAACTCTGGCCAACAAAAACCTTCCTGTCTTCGGATATCTTGAGCATTCTCATTTCCAACTCCATTATGGCCAAGGAAGCATCATGCCTGTGCCTCGCCGAGACGCTGCTCCTCAAAGCCGCACACTTAAGGCGAGCATTACGAGACAATGACCTTTGGCCTGTGGGGCGTCAACCCCTTATCAAATCCTGAACACTTGTTAACACCTGGATAAATTTATCATCATGCAACTTAAGTGGGATTATAAGTTCCACATAATCATATTGTCTACGTATGCTGAAGGCATAACTGCCGCATATGGTCACGATAGGTCGCAGCTTCTATAACATTGTGGCTTCTGAGTCAAAAGCTGATAGCCGATGACTTTTGCCAATAATTGCCGACCGAATAATAATCAGGGCTGCATCCCAAGAACTGCATGGCTGCATCCCAAAAACTGCAGGGCTGCATCCCGAGAACTGCAGGGTTACATCCCTAACGTTTTTACCCTGCATCAAATTGATATGACAGGAGCGGGAATTGATCCTTCCTTGCTGAGGTGTAGTGAGCCTTGTACAAATCATACCCTTACACAGATACGCATATATGCGGGTACCAATATCTGTGAAAAACTGCTATGCTACCTTTGCCAGACCGTGGTTTGTCATTCGGATCTTATGGCCAGTAATCCGCAGCTACCGGATACTGAGGTGGACGGAGTTGTGATCCTGAGTTATGCTTGACACACATAACTAAACCAAATTTCACATTAGTACGTTGTCGAATCCACTCTATGAAATGTTCGTCAAAGCGCGCGTACCGGACCGAAAAATAAGGAGCACTGGGGCAGATCGGGTGAGGATTTAAAGTGGACTCATAGAGACCCTCCGATATCTCGTTAAGCAGGGCCACTCCGTTTGCATTAAAATAAGTCCCTAAAAGGGCTCTCCATAGTATTTCTGTGAACTTCGGGGGAGTAAGCTCTCTGAAGGGAGGAAGAGGTGGATGCATTATATAAAGCCGTAAAGCAGTAGGGCAGAAATGCTACTATTTGTTTTTTAATCGTCACTCTGAAATACGATACGAGCGGCAGCGCAATATCTATCCGTAACGTAAACCTCGGAAGATACCTTGAAACGTCTCTCTGAAATACGATACGCAATTCATGGGGGCTACATTCTAAGAACTGTAGGGCTAAATGCCTAAGGTGAGGGTTTAAAGTGGACTCAGTTCCCCCCAATATCCTAAAAACACCTTGAGGGACGGTGTAAGAAGACTGGTACCAGCTCAACAACAAAGACACCAAAGACATATACAAAGGTATGCACCCTATATTGTGAGGTCACAACTCTTTTAAGAGGGGAGATCTGTCAGGGATATGACCGATGACATATGTATCATACATGTCATACGTGTCATACCTGTCATACATGTCATGTCATGTCGTGTCATGTCATATGTTATAATGACATACAGTCGTCAGTACGGTCGACTGTGACATGTACAATCATACCATCTGTCATCCACTCACCATGAGTGACATCTGTCATCGAGAGGCTGATCACAACATCTCGATGATGAAGCAAGACAGTTCTTGAAGAACAAACTGTTCTGAAGGGACTCGTCTTCGCTTCAAGCATGAATTGAACACCATGCGGGTATCATATGGCTTATTCGATCAGCCGATACTGTTGTTCACCCAATGCCTTCGGGTTCACAACCCAATTGTGGTAACGCTTGAGAAGCGTGGGGGCATTGGCGTAAATGAGAGAGCATTGAGCTCGAGCAGCACTTCTGGATATCAGTCTGCACTCATACCCACAATAATACTCTGCGCGTGCTATTGTCGTTCAATAATAGCCGTGCCATACATATCGCTCGCATAGCGAGCCCTGACACTTAAGCTCTATTGCGTTATAACGGCGGCAAACCCTCGAAGGTCAGTACTCTCTGTGTATTATTAACTCGGGCATAAATGATGTCACCTTCAGACTTTCACATGAATGCCATAATTTCTTCGCTGATAGAAGTCCCTTCCTGGATCTAGTCTGCACAAAACATTGTCCAACTTTCGTTCATGAAAATATACCGATCAGTTGCACTGTGATGTGTTGGCGAGTGCCGCACTCACAGTATGCATAATGTGGCGCGCGCACCAAAATATAAAAGTTCCGAAGCGAGTTGCACTGTGATGTGTTGGCGAGTGCCGCACTCACAGTACAGTATGCATAATATGGTGCGCGCACCAAAATATGAAAGTTCCGAAGCGAGTTGCACTTTGTAGTCTTGGCGAGTGCCGCACTCACAGTATGAATAATATGGCGCTCGCACCAAAACATGAAAATTCCGAAGCGAGTTGCACTATGTATGTGACAATGTAGTGTTGGCGAGTGCCACACTCACAGTATATATGAATAATGTGGCGCTGGCACCAAAATATAAAAGTTCCGAATCGAGTTGCGCTGTGTAGTGTTGGCGAGTGCCGCACTCACAGCATGCATAATGTGGTGCTCGCACCAAAATATAAATGTTCCGAAGCGAGTTGCGCTGTGAAATGTTGGCGAGTGCCGCACTCACTGTGTCATCACTATAGTTAATGAGCATTCCCTAACCTATTGTTTTGTTGTGGCTACGTTTTTGTCATATAGTACTGTCTTTGTGTATTATAAACTCTCACATAAATGATGTCATCATCCCTGCAAATGTATGTCATAGTTTATTGACCCATGTAAGTCCCTTCTTGCGTCTAGTCTGCACAACACAGTGTTCATATTCCGTTCACAAAAATATACCGAAATAGTGAGGTGAAACTAGAAAAGTAATGAGCCTCTACATCCTGCACACATAGTACTCTCTGCGTATTATTAAGTCTCACATAAACAATGACATCTTCCCTGCAAACGTATGTCATAACTTCTTGGCGCATGAAAGTCCCTTCTTGCGTCTAGTCCGCACAAAATAACAAAATAGTATTCATATTTCGTTCACCAAAATATAAAAGTTCAGAAGCCAGTTGCATTGCGGTGATGTGTTGGCGAGTGCCGCACTCACAGTATGCATAATGTGGTGCGCGCACCAAAATATAAAAGTTTCGAAGCGAGTTGCACTGTGTAGTGTTGGCGAGTGCCGCACTCACAGTATGCATAATGTCTATTGGGCTCAAGGTGGGGTAACCCGCCGTAAGAACGCCTTACGGTGGGTTAACCATAGCGTACTTTGTTAACACCATAATGCACATCGAATGGTCTCAAATATGGTCGATCATATGTGATTTCACAACTAGACATTCATGTTTAGCTGGACAAAGCCGAATGACATGTACTTGTGATCGGATATATCCGCGGTATCCATCCCAATATACCTCCGATGGCACGTTCGGTGCCGTGATCCCTAATGCACACAAACGTGGGCCGATTTATACGTTTCATCCACGATGCCAATGTGCGCATGGGTGTATTTCGTGAAGTTTGATATATTTTTACCACCTTGAGTCAATACTTCGCGAGAAACATGCATATATATCCCCGTATAGACAAAATATTGTCATTTTTGCCCTTAAGTATGGAAACACATTGAAATTGCAAATGTTTTTTTGTTTTTTTTCTTAAGTTACTTGCGTAGAGTGATATATTCGATATATCGAATGGCGCCAAGTTCAAGAAACATTTGTTATGGGCCATAGTTCATGAAAATATTGTGATAGGTACATTCCGAATGTGATGGCCATGTTCAAAATCTACCCAAAGATGCAATAATTGGGTAGCCCACCGTAAGGATTTGAGGTGTTTTTTCGCTTGACCCCTTGGTATTAGCACGCATATTAGACGCATCTATACAGTATGTAAAGTACTTTTTCAAGTCCACGCACTAATATAACCCCCAAGGTGTGTCGAAAAGCATGGGTTTGCCCAAGTTGGCACAATATGCTAGCTCTAACATGCGGTTTTCGAATGTCTCTTACGGTGGGTAAACCCACCGTAAGGTGCGCCCAATAGACAACACTGAGGCAGTACCTGCATGGTGTTCATTTCACGCTGGTGACAGTAGACCACTCGCCACTCACTACTTTGATGGAGAAGGCTGACCTTCAGGGGCAGCATTTACGGTGGGCAATCAGCCTGCAGGAGTTTGACTTCACGGTGCAGTATCGCCCGTGAGCCAAGAACAGCAATGGCTGTACTAGCGCAGGCGGGCAGTTGCTGCGAGCGGGCGGGGCGCGCGCTATGTGCGGCAGCACCAGCGCAGGCGGGCAATTGCTGCGAGCTGGCTGGACGTGCACTATGTGCGGCAGCACCGGCGACAGCACCGGCGGCAGCGGCAGCAACGGCAACAACAGCAGCAGCGCAGCCTCCGCAGACCGGCGCAATGACCCATGGCTGCATGGTTGAGGCGCAGCCACTGCAGCCCGGCGAGGTGCCTCAAAGCTGCATGGCTGATGGCTGCACAGCCGAGGCGCAGCCCCCGCAGCCCGGCGAGGCGCCCCATGGCTGCATTGCTGATGGCTGCATGGCCCAAGCGCAGTCACCGCAGCCCGACGAGGTGCCTCGCATAGCTGCATGGCTGATGACTGCAAAGCCAAGGCGCAGCCTCCGCAGCCCAGCGAGCAGGCGCCCCATGGCTGCACAGCCGAGGCGCAGCCTCCGCAGCCCAGCGAGGCGCCCCATGGCTGCATGGCCGAAGTGCAGTCACCGCAGCCCGGCGAGGTGCCCCATGACTCTATGGCCGATGGCTGCATAGCCGAGGCGCAGCCTCCGCAGCCCGGCGAGGTACCCCATAGCTGCATGGCTGATGGCTGCATGGCCCAAGCGCAGTCACCGCAGCCCGGCGAGGTGCCTCAAAGCTGCATGGCCGAAGGCTGCATAGCCGAGGCGCAGCTTCCACAGCCCGGCGAGGTGCCCCATGGCTGCATGGCTGATGGCTGCATGGCCCAAGCGCAGTCACCGCAGCCCGGCGAGGTGCCTCATGGCTGTATGGCTGATGGCTGCAAATAAAGCCAAGGCGCAGCCTCCGCAGCCCAGCGAGGCGCCCCATGGCTGCACAGCCGAGGCGCAGCCTCCGCAGCCCAGCGAAGCGCCCCATGGCTGCATGGCCGAAGTGCAGTCACCGCAGCCCGGCGAGGTGCCCCATGGCTGCATGGCCGATGGCTGCATAGCCGAGGCGCAGCCTCCGCAGCCCGGCGAGGTGCCCCATGGCTGCTTAGCCGAAGCGCAGCTTCCGCAGCCTGGCACGGTACCCAGCAGCCGCATGCCCCATAGTCGCATGGCTAATGGCTGCAAGGCCAAGGCGCAGCTTCCGCAGCCCGGCGAGGTGCCCCATGGCTGCATGGCCGATGGCGGCATGGCCGAGGCGCAGCCTCCGCAGCCCAGCGAGGCGCCCCATGGCTGCACAGCCGAGGCGCAGCCTCCGCAACCCGGCGAGGCGCCCCATGGCTGCATGGCCGAAGTACAGTCACCGCAGCCCGGCGAGGTGCCCCATGGCTGCATGGCCGATGGCTGCATGGCCGAGGCGCAGCCTCCGCAGCCCGGCGAGGTTCCCCATGGCTGCACAGCCGAGGTGCAGCCTCCGCAGCGCAGCGAGGCGCCCCATGGCTGCATGGCTGATGGCGGCATGGCCCAAGGGCAGTCACCGCAGCCCGGCGAGGTGCCTCAAAGCTGCATGGCTGATGGCTGCACAGCCGAGGCGCAGCCTCCGCAGCCCGACGAGGCGCCCCATGGCTGCATGGCCGATGGCTGCATAGCCGAGGCGCAGCCCCCGCAGCCCGGCGAGGCGCCCCATGGCTGGATGGCTGATGGCTGCATGGCCCAAGCGCAGTCACCGCAGCCCGGCGAGGTGCCTCATAGCTGTATGGCGGATGGCTGCAAAGCCAAGGCGCAGCCCCCGCAGCCCAGCGAGGCGCCCCATGGCTGCACAGCCAAGGCACAGCCTCCGCAGCCCAGCGAGGCGCCCCATGGCTGCATGGCCGAAGTGCAGTCACCGCAGCCCGGCGAGGTGCCCCATGGCTGCATGGCCGATGGCTGCATGGCCGAGGCACAGCCTCCGCAGCCCGGCAAGGTGCCCCATGGCTGCATGGCTGATGGCTGCATGGCCCAAGCGCAGTCACCGCAGCCCGGCGAGGTGCCTCATAGCTGTATGGCTGATGGCTGCAAAGCCGAGGCGCAGCCCCCGCAGCCCAGCGAGGCGCCCCATGGCTGCGTGGCCGAAGTGCAGTCACCGCAGCCCGGCGAGGTGCCCCATGGCTGCATGGCCGATGGCTGCATAGCCGAGGCGCAGCCCTTGCAGCCCGGCGAGGTGCCCCATGGCTGCATGGCTGATGGCGGCATGGCCGAGGCGCAGCCTCCGCAGCCCGGCCGGGACTATAGTACGCGCCCGGAGTATGTGTGCGCGGCAGTGGCACTACCTGCGGAAGGGCCTGCCGATGGGGCGTACGATGGTGATGGGAGGGCAGTTCCAGAATCGTCTTCATATAATTGTCCGGTGTCCGTATCAAACGTTGTTGCGGGCGCACCGATGTGTGCTCAGCGGCAGCAGACGCCATCGATGCTTGCGTCGCTCAATGATGCGGCTGCTATTCGGCGACAACGGGATTTAGCAAAGGCCAAGCGTCTTTTTGCGATGTCTCAGCGGTTGCGACAGCAGCGTTCCGCATGTTTATTGTCGTGCAACGTGACAACAGACGCAGGCGCGAGAGCTGTTTCGCAAGCAGTCCAACACGTGCCGTCCAGCGAAATGGCTGATGACCCAGCATCTCATGGCGCAAGCGCGAGTGCTGCCTCGCAGGTCCAGCACGTGTCGCTCAACGTGGTAGCTGATGGCTCAGCAGCTCATAGCGCAAGCGCGAGGACTGTCCCGCAGGCAGTCCAGTACGTGTCGCCCAGTGCAATGGCTGATAGCTCATCCGCAGCTCACGGCTGCATGCGTCATAGCCGCATGGCCGAGGCGCAGCCTCCACAGCCCGGCGAGGTGCCCCATGGCTGCGTGGCCGAAGCGCAGCTTCCGCAGCCTGGCACGGTACCCAGCAGCCGCATGCCTCATAGCCGCATGGCTAATGGCTGCAAGGCCAAGGCGCAGCTTCCGCAGCCCAGCGAGGCGCCCCATGGCTGCATGGCTGATGGCGGCATGGCCGAGGCGCAGCCTCCGCAGCCCGGCGAGGTGCCTCATAGCTGCATGGTTGATGGCTGCATGGCCAAGGCGCAGCCTCCGCAGCCCGGCGAGGTGCCTCATAGCTGCATGGCTGACGGCTGCACAGCCGAGGCGCAGCCCCCGCAGCCCAGCGAGGCACCCCATGGCTGCATGGCTGATGGCGGCAAAGCCAAGGCGCAGCTTCCGCAGCCCAGCGAGGTGCCCCATGGCTGCATGGCCGAAGCTCAGCCACCGCAGCCCGGCGAGGTGCGACATAGCCGCATGGCTGATGGAGGCATGGCTGAAGCGCAACCCCCGCAGCCCAGCAAGGCGCCCCATGGCTGCATGGCCGAAGCGCAGCCCCCGCAGCCCGGCGAGGTACCACATGGCTGCATGGTTGATGCGCAGCTCCCGCAGCCCGGCGAGGTGCCTCATGGCTGCATGGCTGATGGTTGCACAGATGAGGCGCAGCCCCCGCAACCCAGCGAGGCGCCCCATGGCTGCATGGCTGAGGCACAGCTTCCACAGCCCGGCGAGGTGCCTCATGGTTGCATGGCTGATGGCTGCACAGCCGAGGCGCAACCCCCGCAGCCCAGCGAGGCACCCCATGGCTACATGGCTGATGACGGCATGACCGAGGCGCAGCTCCCGCCGCCCGGCAAGGTGCCTCGTAGCTGCATGGCTGATGGCTGCATGGCCGAGGTGCAGCCCCCACAACTCAGTGAGGTGCCTTATAGCTGCATGGTTGATGGCTGCATGGCCGAGGTGCAGCCCCGCAGCCCAGCAAGGCGCCCCATGGCTGCATGGCTGATGGCGGCATGACCGCGGCGCAGCTTCCACAGCCCGGCGAGGCGCCCCATGGCTGCATGGCTGATGGAGGCATGGCTGAGGCGCAGCTCCCGCAGCCCAGCGAGGCGCTTCATGGCTGCATGGCCGAAGCGCAGCCCCCGCAGCCTGGCAAGGTGCCTCATAGCTGCAGGGCTGATGGCTGCATGGCCGAGGTGCGGCCTCTGCAGCCTGGCGCGATGTCCATTGGCTGCACGACCGGGGCTCAGCCTCCGCAACCTGACGCGACACCTTGCGGCTGCACAGCCGAGGCGCTGCCTCTGCAGCCTGGCGCAATGCCCTGCGGCTGCACAACATGGGCGCTGTCCCAGCAGCCTGGCGCGAGGGCCAGCGGCTGCACCACTGAAGCACAACCTCCGCAGCATGGCATGGCGCCCAGCAGCTGCATGGCTGGGACGCTGCCTATGCAGCCTAGCACGACGCCCAGCGACTGCACGGCCGAGACGCTGCCTCAGCAGCCTAGCATGGCACCCAGCGGCTTCATGCCCGAGGCGCAACATGTGCACCCTGGCGCGGCGCCCAGCGGCTGCACGACTCTGGCGCCGCCTCTGCAGCCTAGCGCGTTACTCAGCGGCGGCACGGGTGAGGCGCTGCTTCCGCAGCCTGGCACGGCGTCCAGCAGCTGCATGTCCAAAACGCAGTCTCCGCAGCCTAGCACGGTACCTAGCAGCTGCACGCCCGAGGCGCAGCATGTGCATCCTGCACGGAGCCCAGCGGCTGCGCGATGGATGCGGCTTTTGGGTGGACGTGCAAGGACCTCCTTTACCCGAATGGCAAATAATACCCGATGAACACGAAGCCAATTGAGCTGCAGCCGCCCACGGCAGTGAGCTGTCCCAGCAGCGGCGCTGAGCCGCGGCCGCCCACGGCAGCGAGCTGCCCCATCAACGGCGCTGAGCTGCGGCCGCCCACGGCAGCGAGCTGCCCCAGCAGCGGCGCTGAGCTGCGACCCTTCACAGCAGCGAGCTGCCCCAGCAGCAACGCTGAGCTGCCCACGGCAGCGAGCCGCCCCAGCAGCGGCGCTGAGCCGCGGCCGCCCACGGCAGCGAGCTGCCCCAGCAGCGGCGCTGAGCTGTGGTCGCCCACGGCAGCCAGCTTTCCCAGCAACGGCGCTGAGCTGTGGTCGCCCACGGCAGCCAGCTGCCCCAGCAGCGTCGCTGAGCTGCGGCCGTTCACGGCAGCCAGCTGCCCCAGCAGCGGCGCTGAGCTGCGGCCGCCCACGGCAGCAAGCTGCCCCAGCAGCGGCGCTGAGCTGCGGCCGCCCACGGCAGCGAGCTGCCCCAGCAGCAGCGACGCTGAGCTGCGACCGCCCACGGCAGCAAGCTGCCCCAGCAGCGGCGCTGAACTGCGGCCGCCCACGGCAGCAAGCTGCCCCCGCATGCAGCAGCGGCGCTGAGCTGCGGCCGCCCACGGCAGTGAGCTGCCCCCGCAGCAGCGGCGCTGAGCGGCGACCGCCCACGGCAGCGAGCTGCCCCAGTAGCGGCGCTGAGCTGCGGCCGCCCACGGCAGCAAGCTGCCCCCGCAGCAGCGGCGCTGAGCCGCGGCCGCCCACGGCAGCGAGCTGTCCCTGCAGCAGCGGCGCTGAGCCGCGGCCGCCCACGGCAGCGAGCTGTCCCCGCAGCAGCGGCGCTGAGCTGCGGCCGCCCACGGCAGCGAGCTGCCCCAGCATCGGTGCTCCGCAGACAGCGCAGCACGAGCAGCCCGACGCAATGGTTGATGGCTCAGCAACCCAGGACGCAGGTGCAAGCGATGCTCCGCGGGCAGCCCAGCACGTGCACCCCAGCGCGATGGCTGATGCCTCAGCAGCCCACGACGCAGGCGCGAGTGCTACTCTGCAAACAGTCCAGCACGTGCAGCCCGACGCGAAGTCTGGTGGCCCAGCAGCAGCCCACAGCGCAAGTTCTTTGCTTCAACGGCCCACAACGCAAAGGACTCGCCAACTCTGCATCGACGAGCTCTTTTCACCTCTGGAGATGCATCAACGAGTCCCTGCAGATGTTTCATGCTGCCTGCTATGTGCCGCAACCGTGCCGCTGTGGCAAAACTGTGTCTCCGCTCTTCTTCCATGTAGGTGCTGGACAGGACGGGGCATATGCCATTGGCATTGTATCCTTGCGTGGTTGGATCTTGCCGGCACGTGTCCCCTTTGTAGACGACCAGCGCATTTCCGCCAGACTCGTGTTTCTGATTGGTTGGTGACCACGACTTGGTCACTGGAGGACTTCTGAGAATACTACCCGTACGCGACGGAGCCGCAAGATACCGAGGCCTGCTAGCTTCGGGGCGCAGAGATTGCAGAAGACCTGCAAGCTGGGGAATTACCATCGTACCAATCTGTCTGAGCGTTGGCAGCGTGAGGCGGTGAGGGCCTTTGGAAAAACCTAGCAAGCAGAAGGGGACCCAGACCCGAGGACTGGGGGGCACGGAACCCAAGAACCGAGAGCTTAGTAGCTCGACTCTTGTCACAAGTGCATGCTCAAACCTCAGACAATGTATATACGGGCCGGACAGCCTAGCGAGGACGTAGGCGCGCCTAAAAGGGGGGGAGAGTTGTACTAGGGTACATCACGAGTCAGTACGAGAGACAGGCGTGTCAGAATGACGAGTGACAGAAACGATGACAGTCACCAACCGGAAATGATGACAGTCACCAGCATGACCGAATGACACAGGTGACTGGCAGAATTGACAACAAAGGTGACCGACAGAAGTGACTGACTCAAATGTGACATTTGAATATCTGCACCTGCCTACAGCAGATCAGACTTGAGAGAATTGGTGGGATACCATTTAGGATTCGATCAGTCGAACATAACTGGAGGGAATCGAGGAGGACCTCAGTTATACAGTCACATCAGCAGATCTGTGAGTATTCAAATGAGAGACTTGGGAGGTGACAATCAGAAACATTTAAGTACTGATGACAGATCCCAGCTGATTGGTTGTTGCAGTCAGCAAATGACTGAACACATGAAGTGGCATGGTAAGGACGAGTTACCTTAAGTAGAGAGCTGTACAAGCTCTCGGGGTTGAGTTTAAATTTGTCGTGCACGGCAGCCACCTCTGTGGCTGTTAGGCAACTTGACCAAAAGAGTAATTAAAAAGATCCGATTCCGATATTATCCATGTACTGTCTGTACATCCTATGATCATAGCATCATATTACCTGTAAGTGAACATTTGCTTACATACCTGTGAGACTGGTTCAGTCCTCACACCCCGAATAGCAGGGCTCTTCATGAATAGGATTAGTAATCATGATTTTTTATTTGAATCGGCCTTATTTCCTATTAATCAAGTCATGATTTGGACCTGGGTCCGACAAATCGTCAAAATCTACACGATTAACCCCTAAACAGCGGAAACTATTTTGACGTTTCATCATAGCGTTTACGTTTTTGCCCGCCATATCTGCTACACCCATCGACAGCTAGCGAGCTTTGCATGTGCTTCGATCAACGTGAAGACCAAAACTCTGAGCTACTATCATACCGAATGCGGTAAATATATACTGCTCGAGATATCAAAGGTGAAACATGTCGAACCGTATGAACGGCTTTGGGTCATTATTGACCCAGACCGCTGTTTAGGGGTTAATCGTACGATTAATCGTATTTTGGACCCTAACGATTAATCGCCGATTCCTTAACACTCTTAGATAAACCGTATGACTATAATAAGAGTATCTATACACACACTTATACAGCTATTTTGATATCATCATTGCACATATGACCAGCATAAACCATATGTACCCGCTCGCTCCGCGCTTGACCGCGCGTGTGCCACAAACTATGAATTTCGATTGGTTATGCCATACACCTCACGTCCACGACAACGTTGGGTGAGGGAGCCATGATCTGAGCGAGAACCGAGAAGTGGGATGAGTGTGGGCGGTAAATATTATTGGTTTCACGGGGATATCGTGGACGATTAATCGCGCGATTAATCGTATTTTCGGGTCCCCGCGATTAATCGCGATTGGCGATTTGTCGGACCCAGATTTGGACCCCTACCGTACTAATCAAGTCATGATTTGGACCAGGCTTTCCTATGAACCAAGTCATGATTTCGTCGCGAGCCTATAAATCATGACTTGATTCGAAACGTGATTACTATGCACGATTTTCCCGCGCCACCCGACCGCTCTCGCCCGACGGACTGACGCAGTTCCAGTTCTAGCCATCTATTCGGTGCGCCAGTTCTGTTCGACAGCCCACAATTTATTCCGGAGATGAGAAGCCTCCCACGTGCTTGCGCGCGGCCTATCGCGGGAAATGAATTCAATGTGAATTGAACTTAAAACGTTCACCAATGTGGGTACTAATCACACTAGTAATCATGATTTTTGATTTGATTAGGCCTTATTTCCTAAAAATCAAGTCATGATTTGGACCAACTCCGTACTAATCAAGTCATGAGTTGGACGATCGCGGTACTAGTCAAGTCATGATTCGGACCTTCGCCGTACTAATCAAATTATGATTTAAGCATTTTAAAACTAATCAAATCTAATCAAAGTATTCATGAAGAACCCTGGGGGGTTCTTCCAAAAGAAATCCCTGCCTTAACCAGTTGACTCCCCGAAGTGCATAATATGTTTAGATAGGTTCAGCCAACCTATTTATCGAATAAAAATATTTGAAAAATTTTATGCCATTGTTGACCTCCAGTAAACCATACCTTGAAATGCTATATACAATATGTATTGCATTCTGATGCGCGCAATGATGAGGACAAAATTACCGGTCGCCGTCCCGGTCAAGCATCACAATCAAACAGATGATGTTGCAGCGGCTTCGGAGTCTTTCAAAGGAAGGCAATCGTGTGAATGAACATCTGCAATATCGACAACACGTTTTCAATATCAATCGGGCGTCGACATATGCTATATGATATGCGCAAAATCAATGCAGCGACATCATGTCTAAGTATATTATAATTAATAAAGCATTGCAAGTGTATTCATTTGGAACGAGCACCCTAAAGCTAATCGGCCATCGTTGTAACATCAACGCGATGTGATGCGGGTAGAGTCGCGAGGACTCGCATGCCCCTCAGGGGCTGAGGCCCCGTGGGGTCTCAGCCGCACGGGGGCAAAGGCCCAGGGGATGGGGCACCCCTGGGTCCTCACCTTCGACCCCCACTGCCCGATGCCTTCTCCATCCCCATCAGGCATCAGCTCCGTGACCTGCTGATGTTTTTACCGACTTGGTGACCGACACGTCTCCTTAGTGCCGAGCCGCCTCCTGCTTCCATATTTTAGTGGAATGCTTTCTGCTTTGCAGACAGTTATGTTTGAGGGGAACAGACTCTAGTAGATCGTTCCGAAGGCCTTGCCTTACTCATCGACGTAAATGTATTATAATAATGCGTATGTCGTCTCCGCGGTCGTTGACACTATCACCAACCTCGCCGCATTGAAGAGGAAGTTGGACGCGGATCGCCTCCTCTTGTGCAATCACACGCATGTGTCACATAAGGTCGTCAACTTCCGGCATGTAAATCACACGCTCGACAACCGCAATATATGGCGGGACTTCGACACCGTGGGTGTAAATAAACCCAGATACCTGCACACGCATGCCAGGTCCCGGACCGCCGCGATCTCGTCGTTCACATCATAGATAAGGAAATGGTCGCCGCCATCATTACCGAGTCATTCCCCATGCGAGAACAAGTGTTCCGCTCGGTGAAAACAAACTGGCTAAGCTCCATAAGCAGTCCGGCCGAGTGCTTTTATCATGCATCTCGGAAACCCGGATAATACGAAATAATGACTGACAGTACAGTGCTACTGTACTGTCATCCTAGCTACTAGCGGAGTCACGGTTCCGATCAGAGACAGGTCATGCTAGGGGCTACTATCAGAGCCCATAATAATAACCCTGAACCTAAAGTCCAGCACACCACCCGGAGCTGTGACTGTAGCTAATAGGGCTAGGCAAGCGGAGCAAACTAAACAGATAACAAACAGCTACTTCACTGGAAACAGATATACTTTTAGCTGGGTGCCCGGGGACTTGTCCCGGCACAACCCACCACTGCGGCTAAGGCTAATCACACCTCCAGGATTTGAAATAAGCAGACTCTAGCCACTGTAAAGCTGGTCGGCAGAGCCGAGTTCAGCTGACGGATTCCAATCAAGAAAAGCATCCGAAGTCAGTTGAGAAGAGACATTATGAATGTTGACACCACCAGACCCAAGTGGGCAAGGCGGGAGAGCAAGAACATTGAAGCTGACAGAAACAGACGATCCCAGAGCACCACCAGACCCAAGCGGGTCAGGCGGATCCCAGAGTGGAGTGGCAAAATCATCAGACTGGTAAGTAGCCGAGGTCGATTGAGAAAAGAACCGCGGCACATCCCGAGGCGGCAATGGCGAGCCAGCAGGAACCATAGGTGGGTCAAAAGAATCCAGCAGTGCTTCATGGGACCGAAGTGAACCGTAACCGTAAGTGGCTCCGGGCTCAACCAGGCCCCTGACACCACCGCCGACCACGAGGGTCAGCATCGCCGTAGCACTGAACAGAAACGTAGCCACCATGAAAAGAGTGAGTGCAAATTCACCGATGCCAAATGGCCTGGAGCCTCTGGGGACCCCGAACCGCCGAAATGCTGCAGTCGTCGGCGGTGCACCCCCCTCAATTTCAGTCAGGCAGACACCAGGAGGGTAGTTGGAGCCCTCCCCATCATCATCGGAGTCACAGACATCAACAGGCTCGGGGTCAATGTCAAACCAGCCAGGGTGGACAGTGTTGAATGTTTTGAAAGAACTGTCAGCAGGAGCCATTGGGCCGAGAGCCAGAGAGGCCGACGGCGGCACAAAGGCGGCACGGCTGACTTCATGCAAGTCAACCGGCTCACCATGCACAGGTGCAGAGGCCCGCGGCAGCAGCTGCCCGTCAGCGGTCGGCTCAGCGACACCACCAGCAAGCGGACCGCTGACCGCAGCAAATGCAACACGGCCAATAGAGAGATGCTCAACAGGTGCAGACTCAGCAGAGGCAGCAGCATCCTTGAATTGTTGCAGAGCCGTAGGCTCTGGAGCAAAGGAATGTGCAGACAATTCACAGATTTCAGGTTGCCCCACGAGAGCACACAAGTGCTCCATGGACCCCTCATCCCCAGCGTCATAGTACCGCTGAAAACGAAGGGCAAGCACGTCTGAGTCATAAGACTCGACGGCTTGGCAGTAGGATGCCGAGATGGACAACGGGTGAGTGTCCTTGTGAGGACACTCACTGAGCCAATGCTTTGACCCAACGGCGCGGCACTTGTCGTGCCTGCACGTTGGGACAAAGGTGCCAGACCGCTTGTCAAAAGCCACCTCCGAAGAGGCGGAATGAGCAAGCGGCTGCACTCCAGGTCGGTGGAAGTTGCGCGGAGTGTGTTTCCCATGAGGCGGCTTGGAGCCACCCTTCTTAAGGGAATCCACATCCCGCTGCAACTTGACCAACTGAGCACTGAGCCGTTCAAAGGCCGAAGCCAGGCCAGTGTCAGTGGTGCAAGATGCTACAGACATGGGGCGCCCTGCAGTGCGCTTGCCCGAGAGCCGCCCGCAGCGGTACTGCTCGCGCACGCGCGCCTGCAGGGTGAGCAGACTTACAGCCACACGCTGGTCAGCTCGAGCAAACGAGTCAACCAGCGTGGCGTAAGCCGGCCCAGATAGAGCAGAGAGGAACTGCCTTTTAACAGCGTCTTCGGGCAGCGTCGTCAGACGCTGTGCATCCCGAAGACAGCTGTTAAAAAGGCGAATCCCCGCATCAGGGTCATACTCATCATAAATCTTCACATCAAGCAGCTCAGTCAAAGCATCGAACGGAGTCGACGCGTCAGCAAGCATACGCACCACCTCGAGGGTGGCGCGTTTGCCATCAGCAGGAACATCCGCACCAGAAGCCTCTACCCAATTACGGGCAGGAGACCCTGGCGCAGTCAGCAACAGCGGCACAGAGTACAAAGGTTCATTGGCAGCAGGCAGAACAGGGGTGTCAGCAGCAGTCAGGTCAAACAGGGGTGCGAATGCCGTCGACTGTAGCGTGAAAAGCTGCTGAAGCTCTGACACCAACTGAGAAAAAATGTCCGAAGCCGATGTCTCGTCCCCACGGAATTTTGCGACCTTGTCGCCCAGCACCTTCGTTGCCGCAGTTTTCGAGCTCTGAACGTCAAACGAATCTCTGCGCAACCGGTGCACGAGAGTGGCAGCCGCAGTCGAAGCTTCCGATGCAGCCGAATCCAAATGCGGAGTAGTGGGTGTTGCTGCATTTAACGCTCCAACATCATCGAAAATAGTTGCTAACTTACGCGCCCTAGCGCGTGTACGTGGTCTCTGTGGTGTATCCATTATAAAATTGACGGTGAGACGGGAATGTGGGCTAGCGGTGCGACAGTAGACGGTAATCCCGCAGCGGCCAATCCCTGCAGGAGTCTCAGCAAACAATAACACAATCAAGCAGGTCATGAGCCGAGTGGCTAATAGTGGGAGCGACCCACAAAACGCGGAGTGTCCTTTCCGCTGATCAGGCGGAACGTGAAGCATAACCATAACCAGCGACGATACTGCTGCCAAATAAATGCCAAAAAACTGATCTCCACTTCAAAAGGAGGCCATACTGCGAAGAGAAAACCACTGTCTAAGGGGGCGCCCACCCCATCTCTGTGTCAAAACTTAGCCAATCATGGCAACAGCTAGGCGCTGTGCCATCAGAATTACCGGGAAAGTGGTGACGCGCATAACCTGCGAGAACAGGTGTTCCGCTCGGTGAAAACAAACTGGCTAAGCTCCATAAGCAGTCCGCCCGAGTGCTTTTATCATGCATCTCGGAAACCCGGATAATACGAAATAATGGTTGACAGTACAGTGCTACTGTACTGTCATCCTAGCTACTAGCGGAGTCACGGTTCCGATCAGAGACAGGTCAGGCTAGGGGCTATCAGAGCCCATAATAATAACCCCGAACCTAAAGTCCAGCACCCCATACGCATAGCCATCCCATGCATGCGCACTCATGGTTCGTATGAAAATTGTATCAAGTGTAAAGTGTCACAGGCTCGTGCGACGACACAGTTGTGGCGTTCCCGTTCCGTGTATGGCTGTATGCATCTGTTCAAAATTGTCGTCACTTCGGTAATTTTGACTTGATGAACTCTGATCGTATCATCCTGCCGCTCAATTCACATGTGAATCTAGACGGCTGAAATTTAGTTGGGCACTCCTAACGCTCAGACTGAAACTGTACTGGTTGCTGCATAACAGCTGCATAAAAAAAAAATCTCGATCATCATATCCAACATACACGAACGGTAGACCGGACCCATTAGGATAAAACGTTCATTCTTAACAGTGGTAATTATCTGAATCTGACAGTGCATATACGATTCCAGAGATCAAGATACGACCAAGGTACAAAACACTTACAAAATACCTTCGTCGCTCCCAAGGAATCTGTTCAGACCTTCCGATGTAAAACATCGGACGGTTAATCCCAATGGGTCCGGTCTAACGGACAGGTGAGGTCGTAACCGAAAGAGTGCAGCAAACAACAATGTACCGCAAGTCGCAACTGATCAGCTATAAAGTGCGTGTGCGTGCTGCTGTGCTCAAAGCACTTTCCACATATTATTGAACCGATCCATTATAAGTCATCAGAACTTAGAGAGTAACGTCTTCATATCTGCTCTTCAACCATTCGAAGTCTTCGTAAAACGGAACCTTTAAAGACGCTTAAATTGAAAACTTAGGCCTAAGGTGTCACGAATTTAGCTACTAAGCCTTGCCTTCCATCTAGGTAGTTCCTTGCCCTCCATCTAGGTAGCTCCTTGCCTTGTAGCTAGCTTATATTGCCTTGCACCTAGCCAACGCCTTGCCTTGCATCTTGCGTGACGAACCGCGTCACCGTTCCATGCATCGCAGCGGACACTGAGCCTTAGGACTTTCTTGCTTTGTATCGATATGCCTAGAACCTGGACCTGCGGACCAACTCGAATAGAAATTGCACCCTTCAGTAAAAGTTTCCTCGCTGTTGTGGAAATAGGACGCATATGATACACGCTTACAGGTCATTCTCCTGGCAGGTTTGCTATGGCAACTTCGGAGATCAGTATGTGTGACGAGCTCCCAGTTACTCGTGTTGTTCTCTACAAGAACGGTTTGGCGCGTTCCCTCCTCAACCTTCACGCCTGACGGATATTTCAGAATTAGTTGCTAGCGCTGAGCATAGTATATTTCAATACACGTGTCAGAACATCTCGAGACGGAAGTCATTCACTGGGCCGAATCTCGGCGCAAGGTTCAACTTCAACTCCTCAGACTTCAACACTTCGACCAGGCATCTAGTGTCTAAAGCATCACACTCGAACACTAGGAGAGGGCTGAGATGCTTAAGACAACTTCGCTACTGAGAATGAAAATGCCCGTGGCACTCGCCAATATGTCCTCCTAACGATAAAGATTATTCTTAATAACTGCGTGAGAACAAGGCCACTGCTAGGGTGACTACACCGTACATGCTGTACAATAATCCTGATGTACGTGCGCTGTGGTTATCATGGCCCGTGCTCCCAGGTATGGCTTATATACGCCGTGAAGCCGAAGTGACCGGCGACGGCGTGACTCTCAACTTTAAGCTGGAGCACATGAATCACGTTTTGAAAACGCTCAACGTACGGTTCGACGAAAACACGACTTGCAACAAAGGAATCACATACACGCCCACGTGCTCCCTCTCTTACAAGCTCGACCAGCTTGGCGTGCATCTTCCATCCGGCGTCTCGAACTTCACGCTTCCCACGCTCCTGACACAGATGACTGGCACAAAGGTGCGGTTCCCTTTACCCTGGGCGCCGTCTTCACCCTGAGTTTGTTATTCCCTCAAGAGCAGTGTTCGCGTATTTTGCCTCAAGTCGGGCACACTGATTCATGAGTCGACAGCCGATAAAATTGCAAAGTTCAACATGTTTATTCCTATTTTCTTGACACCTTACACCTCCCACCTAGTCAAAACTTACTCTCCCGGTACCACTAACACTGACGTTTTGAGTGGACGTACTCATACTCTCCAATCATCACGGGACGCGAAGGTCAAGATCGAAGATGAGAGCGGCGAGAATCCCCTTTGCGGAAGGATCTGGGGCGTGGAGTATTGTTCGGAGGTGAAATCCTGGGATCTTCTATTCAGTCGATTGTTCAGCCCCCGACGGGCCTTTGAGAGAATCCTCACATCGCTGTCAGGACTCCTTAGCCTGCCCGTTTTCTCCTGGATGTTGGAGGATGACAGTGCTGCGCAGCCCTGATAGCTTCCGGTACTGAGCTTCTTGGCTAAGACTTTGTACCTCAACAAATTTCAGGAATCATCCAACGCCAAGTCCGCCTTTAGCGAGCATAAACTGCATCTATGTTGCGAAGCATCGAGCGGCGAGACCTACCTCGCGTCGTGCAGCCTTAACAACGCCCGTCGCATCTTCCTCTGCGAGAGCAGCGTTTACACCGATCTAATTGAGGTGCGTAATCCCGTTCCCGAGTCACCCCTTGCTTCTGGCAACCGGCGACCCTTTATGATACCTGCGAGCCCACGCCGACAAACAAGCCCACGGATGGCTTTTGCAGACCACCACAGGCAGAGATGGTCTGCTCACTTGAGTCGTGTGAATGTGTGTCGTGTGAATATGCTCCAGTCTTGTTGCCTGTTTCCACCTTTACACGCGATACGCGTTCGGCAATTGTGACAAGGCCTCCGACCCATACTCCATCAATCTGTTGTTGCCATCACCTCCTGGTCCTCCCAATAGCGTAGACGAGTGTCCAAATCCCTTCACCGGAGCGAGCGCACCGGCATCCTGCCGCGGGGACCCGGCCAGGCACCTCCTTGGAAACCGGCCTGGACACACACCACACACCCCCCCCGCAGTGACACCTCGGATCATTTGTTTTCACTACGATGCGCCCACCGCTACTGCCTCAGGCTGTGGATTCCCACATCTCGCCAGTCTGCACAAGCTAAGCAGCCTCCCATCCCCCCACCAGCGCTATGCCACACGCCAGGCTGAGCAAAACGTCCGTAATGCTCGTCTCACCGTTGGATGTGGACTGCAAGACTTGACTTGGAATATCTACAAGGATGTATCCACGTATCCAGCGTAGTAGTATATGTGGATGCCCCGTGATGTGGGACTTGGAAATACACATCTCTCTCTCTCTCTCTCTCTCTCTCTCTGTGAAGGCCTCTAGATGAAGCTGACATTTCAAAGCTTGGAACTCGCTTCTCCGAGCGAGCTCAAACTGTTGAATCGATTCACAGTCTGTGCCAAACATTGTGAAGCATGCTTCATGCAGTACTGACGCAGAGCGGGGGACCTCTGCACGCAGGTGTTGAACGCCTTCAACGAGGCGCTGTGCAAGTCGGGCAAGAGTCTGCACGTGCCGCTCTGCCGGGCAGACGGGCATACAACCTCGCGTGTCTCCGTGGCGTACATGCATCCCTGCCCCTCCTGGAAGTTCTCCTACAGGATCAACCTCATGCAGCAGGGCCGCTCTGTCCTCCAAGGCTGGGCGCTGATTGACAACATCTCGGATCAGGACTGGAAAGATGTTCAGGTGATGGCTTCTCCAGCTCGATGGGAATGACTCCTCCATCGCCGGCTTTGTGCGTTGATATATGGATATGGACAACGTTGCATATATATATATATATATATATATATACGAAGTTGTATATATATATGTATATATCGGTCCACTCATGCCCGTTCCAGATATATGATTATTGTCTGGGGTGTCAACAAAACGCCACTGGCAGAGTGCCTCGGGAAGCGTGGGGCGAGTTGGGAGGTTGGCTGGCATCGGGACTGCGCCCAGTTTGTGGAAGGGAGGAGAAAGTGTGAGTACCTTCAGATGGCCGGACAGTCTAAAAGTGCCTAAAAGTGCCATTGACAGTTGCACTGTGGCTACTACCCAAATTCATGGTCCTACCACAAGGACCAATGGGCATTTGCGGTTTCGATCACTAAATCGACTATTTGAGGCACAGGCAACATTTGCACATGATATTTATGAGTTAAATGAATTTTATTTCTTATAGCGGCGGCCCCCATGAGGCTTTAGGTGTGTGGTTGAACGACACGCTTTAGGGGTGTAATTTCACCAAAAGCTTGAAGAAAATGGTGGTCCTACCACAAGGACCACCGTTATTTTGAGTATTAGGAGTCACATGGGGGGCTCACGGTGATGCTCATGGTTATACATCTTGAGTTTATGACCAAATAAGATAACTGAATCGGTTACTTCGCACCCTCATCATCATTTCCGCTCTATTTCAGCATGGCGCATGTTCAACACAATGCAAATTCCGAATTTAGTGAATTTCGGACTTTAGAAATTGGCATTCATCCATTCTAAAATGCACACGCCAGTCGAAAAATAAGATATTTGGATGATGTTAGACTTTCAGAAATTCGCAATACATATATACTTGAAGATTTAATGTGCCGCACACACCAACCTTGCGATATATGCCCTCTAGCAAGCAATTATGATGGCTGGCTGGTCATCTCGCGTGACCACTATTTTAGGGGGGAAACCAACGAGCCAATATATTAGAGGGGAAGCCAACGAGCCAACGAGCCAATATATGCATTCCAACCGGGCCTACCGCCCAAATATAATTGGGACATATGTATAGGTTCAATTTGATGGTATCCGCGCAGGTGTAGTATTGATATACGATTGGTAGAAAAATATTGAAGATGAGTCACTAATTTGCCACATTTTGAATGTTCCAAAAAATCCGTTTTGAAAATTTTGAGTGTAGAGGTTTGAAATGCGTTCGTCATGGATATATGGGATGGATATAGGCCAAACCAACGTTCAAATAAATTAATATAGGACCTATATATACCACTTTTCATTGGTTAGACACCACAAATCCCGGGAGATGGCCAATTAAATTATCGGAACAATGGTCCTCGCGGTAGGACCAAATCGTCGATTTGGTCCTACCACAAGGACTGCGGGGCAGTAGCCAACTGGATGTACGGCCCGCGGAGGGGACATTTGCATGTGCTGTGCAGCGAGCGGAGGGGACAGCTGCTCTCGATGTGCAGGGGGCGAGAAGGGAGCAATCGATACCGCTAAATACATTTCAGGGTGGTGGGTTTGATCGCAATGTCTGTATGGCGAGGCGAGGGTCGATGGCGTAAGATACAAGGAGGGGACAGCGCTCTTGTGCAGGTGGAGCTGGTGTCAGGTTCCCCGTATGTGATTACTGCCGACCTGTACTCGCCAACCTTCGGGGAGGTGCCGCATAGTGCAGGGGGCCTGCGTGACCCTCTTGCCCACGCCCACCTCTTTGGTCACGGGCAACTCGCAACGGAGATGGCCGACAAGCACCGAGTGAGGCAGGCGCAGATACACACCTCCGGCATGGAGCAACGAGGGATGGGAGGGTTCGGTGTGCCAGAGCGAGGCCCCGATTTTCATGACAATTCATTCCGCAGTGCACCACCGGAAGCTCCAGGATTTCCCGGTAGGATGACCACGGCGGCTGCATTTGCTACCGGGTGTTCATCCGCCGCGTTTGGCGCACCAACGGCGTTTGGGCACCACTTCCCAAGTCCCTCCAGCTTTCAGCTTTCAGCCGCTGGATCCGCTTCGGCATTTGGAGGATTTGGAGCCTCTGCTCCCCAAATGTTTGGAGCGTCACCTGCCCCATTTGGAGCGTCACCTGCCCCCGCATTTGGAGCGGCAGCTGGAGCGGAACCATTTGGAGCTCTTGTGGGCGACGCTATGCCAGCGACGCCTTCAGGCCGCGCGCTCTTCGGTGGATCTATGTTTGGCAGTGGAGTGGCAGGGGAGACGACCTCGACGGAGACGGAGACACTGTTCAACCTGAAGATCCCCCAGGCCATCAGCGTCGCACGCAACCAGTCAGTGACCATGCCGGTGCTGGAGGACTGCGCGATTGATTGCCAGAGGGTGGTGTACGTGAACACAATGGAAACGCGGCCGGGGATACCGAAGTGCGCAGAGTCTGCGGTGTTCCTGCGCAACAACTCGGGCGTGATGCTGTGCCCCGGCGCCGTGGTTGTGATGGACGTTACTGGAGATGGGGCTCACGCCGGCAACTCCTTCGACCAGGTGGGCAGCCCTGGCACCTTGCTCCGGAAGGTGTGGGAAGGTGTCCCGCCGTATGCTGGAGTGTGAGTGTGCATGATGTTCATCATGCTTGAGAGGTGGAAGTACCTTTCGTCATGCTCAAGTCTGGATGCACGGTGTGTCATATTCTGGGGTGGATGCACGGTGTGTCATGCTCGAGAGGTGGATGCACTGTGTGTCATATTCTGGGGTGGATGCACGGAGTGTCATCCTCGAGAGGTGGATGCACTGTTTGTCAGACTGGGGAGTGGGTGTCTGGTGTGTCATACTAGCTTACTAGGGGGTGAATGTGCGTTGTGTCAGACTGGGGGTGGATGCACGGTGTGTCATGCCTGAGGGGTGGATGCACGGTGTGTCATACTCTGGGGTTGATTCACGGGTGCGCTCGGGGTCGATGCGTGGTGTGTCATGCGGGGGATGCGTCGATGTCATGCCGAGCGGTGAATGCACGGTGTGTCATGCTGAGCGGTGAATGCACAGTGTGTCATACTGAGGGTGGGTGCACGGTGTATCATGCTCGAGAGGTGGATGTATGATGTGTCGTAATTGGAGGCGGTGGATACACTGTGTGTCATATTCGGGAGTGGCTGCATGGTCATACTATGGGGGGATCCACGGTGTGTCATGCCTGAGTCCACTTTACACTTTGGGTGCTTGTGCTGTGTATATAAAATTCTACGTTGGAGAATTCTCTTACCATCTGCAGGGAAAGGGCAAAATTTGCTGACGTGGCACCGCGTTTTCTTTGTGATGAAGGCGCTCTTTGCAGGGGAGCTGTGGATGGAGCAAGTCAATCCGAATGAGACAGTGTTGATGCCATTTGGTCGCGAGTCAACCTTCCAGGTGTGTTGTGCCTCATGACTCCAGGCGCGTGACCGCCTTCCAGGTGTGTTGTGCCTCATGACTGCAGGCGCGCGACCGCCTTCCAGGTGTGTTGTGCCTCACGACTCCAGGCGCGTGACCGCCTTCCAGGTATATTGCCCAATGGGTATGTCACCGAATATTGCACACCACCAAGATGAACCGCGGGTGACGGGAGCGGCGATGCACTCTGGCAGCTTAGAGGTGTTTGCTGGCCTAGTGGCGCCACTGAAGGGGGGTTGCTGGTTCTCAAAATGTGTCAGGTTGCCATTAACTTTGAGAAGCCCGCGGACAGCCTTTCAGCGGTTACCCTGCAGGGTAGTAGAGGGCTGCACCAGGTTGTGTACCCGCTCTTCGATGCCTAGCTAGCTCGTGGCCCCAGCTTTATAATGCATTGATCCCTCGGCGGTTCAGAAGTCAAAGCTTGACCCGTAGTTGATGTAATGGGGACCTCACTCACCGATATTGACCCCTCCGGGCTTGATTGGTAATAACATCCCCATTTGGTGACTGCTGCCAGGTCCCATCGGACGGCAACACTGCTGCCAGGTCCCATCGGACGGCAACACTGCTGCCAGGTTCCATCGGACGGCAGCACTGCTGCCAGGTCCCATCGGACGACAACACTGCTGCCAGGTCTTATCGGGCGGCAACACTGCTGCCAGGTCCCATCGGACGGCAACACTGCTGCCAGGTCCCATCGGACGACAACACTGCTGCCAGGTCCCATCGGGCAGCAGTACTGCTGCCAGCATGCCAGCTGTCGAGCGGTGGCGCACAAATTGAAGCGATGGGGGGAAGGGGTTGGTGGATTCGGGCGATTTCCTCAGATGGTAAGATTGAAACGCGCCATTGCACATCGCCAAGTGCTGAAGCTGAAGAATATGGGTGCACACGATCGGGTATGCATCGTGGAGCATGTGCTTACCCCCGGACGGGAGCTGAGCAGGAAGACCACCCGCAGCCTGCTGTCGCGGTTCCACAACTCCCAGGGGCGCATCGTGGCGCGCTTCAAGCTGCACGCCCCTGCCAAGAAGGTCACTCTCTTCACCATCGAGGATGTTCAGATCAAGTGAGTCCTGCACTTGGGAGAGCACCCGCACCGTCCGATTAACTGCAGCAGGGGCAGTGGTGATCAAACTGAAAGCGCGCGACACTGCTTGGCCCATGCGGCAGAGGCAGTGAGTTGAGATGGAGAGCGGTGCTCTTGGTCTGCTCGCGGTCTGGAGTTATCTGCTCCTGGCAGCGCATCACGGCCGGGTAGAATTCTATTTCATTTTTGAGAGGATCGAAATATGCTGATGGATAATAAGCAAGACTCGCGGGATGAAAAGGTGTGGCGGGTTATTGCAGGAGGAGCGTGGAGCCGTTCTCTGCTGTAGATGTACATAATAAATTGGAGATCATGAAATGGATCGACGAGCCTTGCCGAGCCCAGATAGTAGCGATCAAAGCGAAGCAAGCTGAGAAAGAGAGGGTGATCGCCCTTGGAAATCAGCAGACCATGCTGCAGAGCGGCTTCCAGAAGGAACATCAGGCTTTGTTGAAGAAGATTGAGGAGTGCGCACCCCACCCATGCACCCACTCCATCAGTCAGTCAGCTTGCGTCACCAGTAGATGCTGCCTTTGGTATTCAGTGGCGTGTGACATGCAAGATATCAGCACAGCGCTCACTAGATCTGACAAATCGGATGCCTGGACTGGACAAATCGGATGCCTGGATTGGACAAATCAGATTCCTGGATCGGACAAATCAGATGCTTGGATTAGACATGCCTGGAGCGGACAAATCAGATGCCTGGATCGGGTACATTAAATGCCGGACGTAGCAGGCAGGTGTGTAGCTCGGTCTCGGGGGGGTTGATGGCACGCGAGGGACTAGTGGGGAGGCTATTGAGCGAGGTGGGGGGGGTATTCCGGCAACGATAAGCACTTGCCCTAGGTCGCAGGCCAACATGCATAATCTCGTCAGCTTCCCCTTTGCCCACGTGGCGAGGTCGCCATCCGTGCCGGAAGTGACAGGCGATGGTGAACTATTGGCTGCCGGGAGGGCTCGGGACCGACCCCAAGTAGTAGGAACAGTGCAGCACACGAGCAGGTGCAGTGCAGATATGGTGCACGCACTTCAAGCTCGCAGCTTCCTCGCAGTGCGCCCAGCCGCAAGGCGTCAGTACCATAGGATTGATGTTGGCGAATGTGGGGGATTGTGTGGGCCTGCGGATCAGAGCTGCGGCGACGGCAGAGATGGCTCCATTACGAGCAAAGTGGAGCGAGGAAGTGATGGCGGTGGAGGCGAAACTCAAGGAGGTCAAGGACGAGGTTGATCAGTTGCACAAGGACTTGAAGGCCGCCGCAAAGGTCAGCTTCGTGACTTCGGGTCATCATCCGCGTGCCTGTACTGATCACCTCTCTGAGAGTCTCTCGGCCCCACACATAAAGCGCCGAATCGTCGATGCCCAAAGTAGCACAATTGTACGATTTACGCACAAGCATAGATCCAGCGACGCGTCCGCATACGGAGGTGCCCGCGCAAGGACAAGGTTGCATTCTCCATCTCGTTCCCGCGGGGCCCGAGCTTCCGGTGGGGATGCTGCAACCTTTGGTTCCTGATCTGGAGGCTGGAAGAATAGCGTAGCCCAGGCGGGTTTCTCAACTGGTCTCGTCGCTATGATGTCAATCATTTGGAAATCGGCGCGAGTCTAAGCATCCACACACACACACCTGATAGGGACCAACCACCTTCGGAGAGCCCAAGAGACTTCGGATGCCTTGGAGCCAACCTTTGCTTAAGACCGTTTCCTCGAGTGTAGGTGCATTGCCCCGGCCAATAGGAGAATTGGGACAGTCCAATATGCCCCAATATGCTGGCTGACGCATTCCATACATAGATGTGCATCTGCCTTAAACTTTTAGAGATGTTTCGATGTCTGGTACCGTGAAACACGTTTGTTTGATCATGGTCCGGGTGAGCTGCCGGTGAGCTGCCGGTGTTTGGGATTTTACAAACCTCTTCACTTGTGGGGCTGGCAGAGGGTTCGAGGCCCCCTCACTATATATACCGTATTGTATATATATCCGAAGTGTAAACAATCTTGAGAAAGAGTCATGGGGACTATGAACCCCACACCCCGAAGAAGGTTCCTCTTTTTCTTTCTCTTCTTCCCCCCCCCTTAAAATCTCGAGGCGTCAGATCACATGATTTACATACTCGGGAAGTATATGCATTGTGCAGGTTGGTGGTTGTCAGCATAGAGGAAGTTTCGATTGTGCCCGCAGGAGGAAGAGACACTGCTGAGCCAACTACAGTACCACGCAACATGCCCCGTGCAAACTCAGCCAAGTCACCAGGAGCCCCAGCCTCCAGGTACCCGCGCCAATTACGGCTCTCTGCGAGGAGTCGAGTCACTCTTGATGGTGTCATACAACTTCCAGCTCCAAGATTCTGGATCAAAGTGGTTTGAGAATGATCGAGCGGCCAGTATGATGGTAATGTATTCGAGCAGACATCGATCAACGGGCTGCATGCAAAGCCTTCCCAAGCATGCACTGGTGGGCCAAATGCCCTTAATCCTCCTCGTGCGTTTGCCCATGCAGCCATTGGGGGGAGTCGTGTATAGCGCAGTGGGCTGCACCGTATGCCATGCTGCGCGAGCCTGGCTGAAGTGACGCCGTTGCTGACGTCTGCTGTATGCGCATAAAAAAACAACTGCGAGTTCTGGGAACCTTTTGTATGAGACTGACAGTCCTGAGTCCTGCGGCCATATGCATATCACGATGGTTGATGGATGCCGCTGCCGAAAACGCAAAAAACGCAGGCTCGCATGATGAAGACCAAGGAAATCTACAGGCTGTGCCCTACCTCTTCGAAACCGCGGCCACTCTGCTGGGCCAGCCGGCTGCCAAAGCCATGCGGGTCCCCACCTCCGTGGACATGCAGTCGGTGCCGCGCCGGTGCAACGTGGACCTCCAGGCCCTCAAACTGGACTACGACGCGCAGCTCGACGCACCAACCGCGTTGGAGTCAAGCGATGAGTGGGAGGAGGTTGACGGTGCGAGTGAGCTAGGCGCTTCGGATGGTCCACCTGCGATCACGTGCCGAGGCGATGCCGGCATCACCTTCACCGAGGATGGCGCTTACTACTTCGAGGTGAAGGTGGTGAGCACGGGAGACGACGATTGTGTAGCGATCGGCTTTGTCACCGAGGCCCAAGCCCAAGCCTGCGATGGCATTATGCCGGTGCCTGCACAGGTGTGACCGCACACTTGGTGACATCCTGAGGGCGAGCCCAGCCCCCACATGCACGAACGCCGGAGTGCATGTTCCCATTAGATTGGATTGGGGGGATCCAACGAGTGTGATATTTGCCCGTCCTTCCACAGTTCATTGCTGCTCTTCTCTTGGATTCTTCGACCCCTGAGCCCTCCTGGAAATCGTCTCAATAATTGGTGCTTCTAATGGCGGTATGTCGGCGGGGGTATTTTCCGGAGCTTGAATCGGGGAGAGTGCATACATCTTACAGAAAGCTGGGTGCATAAGGAGGAATGCCCTCCTGAAGATGATTAGTAACACTTCCAAACAGGGTGCCGAGATCTATCATTAAGGCATCTCTCCGAGTCACCAGCAGAGTTGCCTATCACCAAAGTGGTGCATCTTCTTGTTGCTGTAATTCGACATACTTCCAGGCTTTTGCACAAGTCGAGGTAGTATGCGTAGTAGATCACCTGGTTGATTGGGGATGCTGTAGACAAGAGCTGCGATGCCACCTTATTGTCAGCACGACAGAGCGGTCAACTTTGGTGTTCAGGTTCCCCCCCCTTCTTCTGATGTACGCTGTATGGCTTGATGCATTTACAGGTTGGGCCGGAAGAAAGTTGTTTCAAATCTTGCAGATTTGTGAGTGACAGCGGAAGAATCTACAGTGGCAATGTGCCTCTTGGCAGCGATGTCCAGCAAGACACCTTTGGGGCAGGCGACGTGGTCGGCTGTGGGTTTTATCGTGGCAAAATATTTTTCACAAAGAACGGCGAGTACGTGGACTGCTATTCTCCAGAATTTGTGATTTTGGATGAGTATCTGTTCCCTGCCATCGGAATGAAGTCACCTGGATCCTCTCTTATTGTCAACTTCGGCTCTCGTGCTTTTGAGTTTGATATGGCCGGTCGTATCAACATGTCTCTCATGGCACAATCGCAAGCATGTCGCCGTCTCACCCGTCGGCCACGGAAATGAGTCCGCCACTGTTACTCCGTAATGGACTTGTAATTAGCATAGTGCTCTAGTGTAGTAATAAATAGCGTAATGACGCACATGTAGCAAACTGTTAAATTTGGAGTACAGGATCAAGCGATTTTGTCAATTTTTGAAATATTGACATGACCTGTATATCAGTTGTTACTGCTTGAACGGGCTAATCAGCGGTTGCAACAAAATCACTGTGCAAGCTCTGGTTAAGTTCGTCTGGTTAAGCACGCATTTTCCGAGACTCGGAGGCATGCTTACTAGACACCGACAACCATGGATGCCATATATAAAACTGGAATTCAGCACATAGCCAGGGAATAGGATAGAAACCGAACTTTCATATGCAGTGACAATTTACCTCTTGGCTGGATACAGCCGCCTGCTTATGTTTTTTGTAAGCATGCATTGAGTACCTATCGTTTTTCTTCGACCATTCGAGATTATACATTATAAGCTGCGCTTTCTGCACTGCTTTCAAAGCTTCGAGACATCACAGCAACATCCAATCGAGTCCGCAACTTTCTCGCAAAATAGCACATATCTCGCATCTGCGGAACATTTTGAAAATGGCGCCAGATGGGGAAAATAACTGCTGCTTGAAAGCATATGCGCAAGCGAGCAGGATCATCGCGTACCTCAGAAAAGAATGGCTTAGAAGAAGATGCTAGTGTTAAGGAAATGATTAATAAGAAGTTGCCAGTGTTAAGCTGAAGCGCGGGGGGGCGGGGGGGCTCAAGGAAATGTGCTGAGCTTGCTCAAAATCCTTGGTTTCTTGTTAGTGAGGCTTTGCTGTAACACACGTAAGCGAATGTTATGTATCTGAGAAACACGCGCACAACCACCATACAAAGTAGCGCAATATTTATAAAGCAATGCCCACACTTATCGCACGTCGCTGTAGAATACTGCGAGCAGTCGCCACACGGCCGCCACTGTGTTCCGTCAAATGAACTGCATAACGTTCCGAAACTAGTTAAATGCCTGTCAAAAACGCTGGTCTCTCGCGTTACCCGACTGCCAGGTTAAGACAGCTTATAACAGGGTCGGGTTATGACAACTTGTGCAGCGGCCAGCATATGATAGCTGGCAGTGACACAGAACGATATGACAATTATAAAGTGGCCAGAGTATATGACACGCGGGCGGGGCAAAGACAGATATGACTGTTGGCACGCATAATGGCAAACGACAGCCGTATCGCAATGAGAAGATACGCAATAACGGGCTGAGTTGTATGCAGTTAGCTCATTTTCATTTCCCCCGCCTCGCGGAACGAGCGTTTTCCTTGAACCTGGCAGAATGGAAGCAGATGTGTATATATATACTAGCATATATATATATATATATATATATGGGATATGTCTAGATTGGGTGTAGACATTTCATTATAATCCAGATTGGGTGTAAGCACTTCATTTTAATCTAGATTGGGTGTAGGCACTTCATTTTAATCTAGATTGGGTGTAGGCACTTCATTTTAATCTAGATTGGGTGTAGGCACTTCGTTTTGGTCTAGATTGGGTGTAGGCACTTCCTTTTAATGTGCCATTGGGTGTAGACACAGGTATAGGGGGTACGGGTTGCAACTTCTTTTGTTATATATTTCAAAAAGAAAAAAAACATTATTTCGCGAATTCAACCGGTAGATATCAACATCCGACCACAATGAACATATCTAACGGTTGAATTTGGGAAATAATGTTTTTGTATGCGATTACTAGCGAAAAACTGTTCGGAATCGATGGTTTGTTGTTATTTGTTGCAAAACAAAACATCATTTCGGAAATTTGACCGGTAGATATCGACATCTAACCACAATGAACATATCTAACGGTTGAAATTGCGAAATAATGTTTTTGTATGCGGTGACTAGCAAAACATTGTTCGTAATCGATGGTTTTTGTTGTTTGATGCTTAAAAAAATATTATTTCGCAAATTCAACCGGTAGATATGTTCATTGTGGTCAGATGTTGATATCTAACGGTCGAATTTACATAATAATGTTCACATGCAATATTATCAATGTAAAATGCAATGCCCTCCAGGCATCAAGGTATGTTAAAATGAAGTCTACGCCCAATCTAGATTAAAATGAAATGTCTACACCCAATCTAGATTAAAATGAAGTGCCTACACCCAATCTGGATTAAATGAAATGTCTACACCCAATCTGGATTAAAATTAAGTGCCTACACCCAATCTAAAAGAAGTGCCTACACCCAATCTAGAAGTGCCTACACCCAATCTGAATTATAATGAAATGTCTACACCCAATCTAGACTTATCCCTATAGATTTTGCAACCCATACTATATCTATATATAGTATTTGGGGCAAGCGCGTCGTGTCTCGCACATGAAAGTAGGTTCGCTCACTTGTAAAGAGCTCAAGGTGGTCAGCTTGATCTCTAGCTTCGTGGATGGTTAAGTAGTGGTATGATATGTAGCAGCATGATACTATTATAGCCGGTTTGTGGCTAGCTGTTGGATCGCATCGATAATACTGACCGCAAGTGGGGGGGAATATATGCATTATTTTCCCTCTCTTGAGCAGATCGCATTACTCGTTGTTCGCTCGTGCGATGCAACCGCATCATTGTCTTGCAATTCTGAGGTGGCTTGCTCGTAAGTAGATAATTGCGACACAATACTGGGGGGGATTGCTTTGGGGGAGAGGGCCCCAATTCCGCGATGCTTCGTCGAGGCGCTGATTCACTAGTTGGATGAACTATTCGATAAAGCGATATGGGGGTTTCAATACAACCGGATAAAAATGATGATATTCTGTTAACTGCGGAATCATATGCGCTCTCTCGTGCGTCCGAAGGGCTTCGAACCAGGATACTGGTATTTTTAATTGGGAAAGGTACATTTGAGGTGGCATTTTATCAAGTACCAACGAGTGAGGGTGGTGGCTCATTATCCCCTCACCACCTGGGGTGATGTAAAAACACCAAGGCATGGTATCGATATTCAATATTTTCGATACTATCGATATTTCGATTAATTTTTATTTATTGATATGAATTTGGTACATATCGAAATATTGAATATTGATTGATACCCTTGGACTACTTATTCATATTGATCGAATACCCCTTGGGGACTTATTCATATCGATTGATACCTCCAGGTCACTTATTCATATCGATCGATCATACAAAATTAAAGTACCGCGATTGGCCATATCGATTAATCGATATGTGTATCGATTAATCGATCTTAGATTACCCAAATATTGGATTTATGTTGGTCGAACACCCATATTCAGATCCCGGTATACGTACCTCCTAGCGTCATAGGGGGGGCATAATATATGAGCCGCAACCGCACCGTCACATCAAGTTCCATCCAGCAGGCAGGTGTGGAGCGCGCCTTCTCTAAGGTGGGGGCCATGCATTCTGACTTAAGGAAAGGCCTTACATAAGGCACAATTGAGCATTCCATGATGGCATGCCTTAACACACTGTAGAGTTCTAGATAGCATTGTATGGTCTAATTCATTATTATTTTTCCACTGTCTTGTGTATTTGCTTGCAATGTCGTGTGCACTCAGGTCATATTGATATATCAATATATCGATACGTGGAAAAAAATGTGCACTTATTCATATTGATTGATATCAACATTGAACTTATTCATATCGATTGATATTGGCATCGCGCTTATTCATATCGATTGATATGCACACAGTACTTATTCATATCGATTGATATTCACACAGTACTTATTCATATCGATCGATACTCATTCGAAAGTTATCGAAAATTATCGATACGGTCGAAAAGTTTCGATACCATGCCTTGAAAAACACTCAAGGTAGTATACGCGGCGTGGACTTCTTTGGCCGTCTAGCGGTGGTGCTCAACACAGTCGTTCTAGTTCCGTGAGTTGTTACACGACGAAAAATATCGGCGGGTCTACACTAATCTCTGTATGATCTTGGGTTCACTTTGAAATTGTATCACCAAGGAGAGATAGTTATTTGGGTTTTGAGACGACGAAAGTTGCCAGTGGGGAACGCCCAACCCAGCAGCGACAGAATGCGGGGAAACGAATTCGTAGCTGGACGGAAGTCTACTTCAATACGTTTTATATGATATTCCCTAATTCCCATTTGGATGATATATAAGAACATCCTTCCCGATTCTCACATCCCATCTCGCATGCGCATCCGATATCCATCACGCGTAATGATGCGCCCAATTAGAATATGCACGGATGCACACCACGTGGGCGCAAAAATGATGAATACAACAAATTCTAGAATGCAATATATACATTTGTCACTCTATTCATCCAAGCCATCCATGAAAGAAAACTTGTCATCATCCTTGAACAAATGGTCAATCGCTTCTGAAACTGTGTGCAGCTGAGCTCGGTTATCTGTAGTAGTGAAATGCCAAACCGGTCCACCGAAATAATGATTCAGGGCGTCCCGGATGAATGAGTCTGAACGGTGAGGTGCGGGAGCATTCCAATGCACCACACTCTCCACCATCCGTGATTCTTGCGACAAGTGCCGAACGCCTGCTGACAAGACCCTTGACTTTCCATCACAGCTTCATTCATTCTGAGTATTTAAGGCACAATGTTGGAACAAAAACATCCAATCATGCACGTCTGTATATGGCGCCGCCGAAGTCAGCATGTCCGCCATCACAATGGTTCCACTAGCATATAACCACCTTTCAGCATATCGTGCACGTTCGTGAAATGCTGTTACCAAGCGCTGCTTTAGGGTTTGGTATTGTTCCCATAGAGTTTCAAAAGTGGGCAGTCCATGCGCGCCCACTGAAACAAATGGCATAGGCTACCTTCTTCATCTAGGAGGTTACTGGACAGTTGAAATAACTTTCTCAAATCAAAGCAGCCTGCCATATGTTTGCATACGGTTTGCCTCTCGTTGTTATGCAGAAAGCGACCAGTGAAATGTTGAAGCATCAAGTCGCACCACACTACCGCCATCTGGAAGTGCATACCGAGTTGAAGGCTGCCCGATAACTCTGGCGAAAGACTGGCGAAATTTTCAACCGAATCCCCTTGAATGTACCTTTCGTGATGATCTGTTCCTGATGCTTGCACAAATTTGGAAACTGAACTTCGCTCAAAGGAATTTTCCGAGAGTCTGTGTCTTTAAAGTCCAACTGCTCAGGAAACACTTTGTCCAGCAGGTACTGTATGCAAACCGCTCCTCTTTCTCAACTACTTCGTGAATAGCTGACTTAAAGTGTTTCCTGATACGAGGCTTAGCATTCTCAAGCAAGCTTGCGGTTGAAAACGTGCCAACACTGTCTCGGTCTTCACCGTGAATAATCTTCTTTGGCGCGCGAGAAGAATGCCTAAGACATTGATGAGGGCATACCATAACTCCTTCCTCTGAATACATTTTGAGCTCAAGTTTATCACAAATATCCTGCATACTAGTGCAAGATCGTAGGTCTCGGTCAATGCGATCCTTCCCAACGACATAATCAGGAGCCGAAGCGAAATCCGCTGCCACCAGGTTCGCGACATCAGATGGCATATTCTGCAAACAATCTTCGATATCCGTTGTGACAAGGGTCAAAACGTTTAAAATGCTAAGGACGGTCACGATTTGCGAAAATGTAGCAGGACCGAAGCTGGACACTTGCGGTTCTTTAATATCCCTTTCACCACTACAGTCGACATCATCGTGAACCTGTTATTTATCCAGTCGGATTTCGACAATAAGCACGATTAGATGATAGGTCTCACCGTGTGTCCATGTTTATACGAAGTGATTGTATGCCTTGGAGGAATTAGCAGTCGGTTATATCTGATATCTGACTTCTGAAATTTATGATTCTGATACCATTAATCAATATGACTACATCTGCGACTCAGATATGATGCGAGTGATAACGGCCAATTTTCAACTATTGCATATCGCGCGGTTTTTGGGTGGGACCACGGCTATCATATTACGTTAGTTCTTGGAAACTACAAAGGAACATGCAGTAGCCCAATATGACCTGAGAACTTACATTTTCGTCATATAAAAAATCACAAAAAATGGAAATATCATGAAAAACGGCATTTTTTTTTGTTGTTTTTGGGCCCCAGTGATCCAACGGATGGCGGAAAATGTGATTGCAAATGCGAAGGGACTTCTTTTTTACGTGTTTTATCGACTGGAACTCGTGGGTACCATGAGAAATGCCCCGAGACGCCCATTATCAGCTCACCACTATAAGCATCATATCTGAGTCGTGGATGTAGTCATAGGTCATATAGCGGAGACGGTATCCCGGATAGCGATTTCTGATTTTCAGATGAGAGGTGTGACACCCGTCACCCCAATTACTGAAATTCGATGCCTTCTACCCCAATTGCCGAATTTCCAGGCGGGCCCTACGGGCCCAAAATTCCACACTACGGGCCCTACGGGCCCGGATCCCCCCTATGTAGGCTGGTTTGGCCCTTCGGGCCCCAAATTTCTGATTTCCCTCCCCGAATAACTGATTTTTCTGGCGCGAGCCAAGCTCGCGTATTTAAGCATAATTTACTGCTAGGGACGACACAATATGAAAAAATCCAAAATAGGAAAAAATGCACAACTTTCACAAATTTTCTTTTGCACGGCCTTTCGCATGCATACCAAGACGTACCTCACCAGCATCCTGCCCGTTTTTCACAACCGAAATCAAACTTTAACACTGGAGGAAACCGCGCGCTTACTAATAACACCATCACCAAAAACTTGGATGGTGTACCTAATAGTTAATCTCATGATAAATATAGTAGGGTGCATAAAGTTAACTGTAAACACTAATCGAGTAGTTGGCATCATGATAGAGGAGTGTTTCTCTTTGATATCGATGGACTACAGTCATCATACAAACTGCATGGAAGCATATGGTAGGTTGTCTTGTGGAATTCGATATTAATATCACACCACTGTGATGTGAAATGCATCAGGTGCTAAATCGGACCCAAGTTAAAGCGGGAGCGGTCAGAAATAGAGCACACCCTCTTATTTCGATCACCTAAATACTTGACTGTGATGCCGCTCAAGTTTTAAGGTGATACGTGAACATATCCATGGTTGCTCAACCTTTCACACACACTACCTTCGTACCTATGCTTGCTCGTTTCACCCAAGAAATTGACCCTCCTCTTTAGACACAGACTTTTGGGATGTAGCACAACTCTGGACACGCAGGTCACAGCCATAGCTTGCAAATGTTTTCAAACCCACGTGTTAAAGAGCAGCATAGGTACCTACTACCTCATCGACAAGCAACACGGCTTCCACCATATCTATCACCAGAATAGCAGAGAAAAAGTGTACACGTCTTGTAAACACTGAAGTGAAGTATTTATCAGAATTGGAAAGCGCAAAGTCTACGGCTTTAAGAGTTATTGTGATGCCACGTTTAGGGTTTAGTGAATTAGGTTCCTTACAAGAAGGTCATATATGCATGCCCTCTCATATGAGATAGTGCTCGACTGCTCAAGTGGCTTTGAAATTCGCATCATGGAAGTATTGCCTTTTAGGGCACGAGGTGGTTTGCCGCTTGTCATTTGAATATGCGAAATTTTCTGGGACTCTTTAGAGTTCCTTTTATGGGAAGAATGTTTCGATCGCTCCTTAACATCGGACACTCTCTTCCTCAACAACCTCCGAAGCATCGCAGATTCAGGGGGCAAACTTTTACTCACTTCCTTTTCAGAAGGCAAACTAAGAGGAGAGCTCTGCATCCTAAGCATGGACGTGTTGCCGCAAGTGTGAGTGTGCCCCTTCACGTCAGCATCTGGTGTTTGGCAAGCATACGACCAACTTCCAACCTCCCACATCTGATCTTTCATATTGATCTTCTTTCCGTGTATCCGGGGACGCTTAGGAAGGCCTCTTTTGTTCAACAGCGGACGCTTTGCGTAGTACCATTCTTTCAAGTTATGGCCGCTGCAACAAGATGACCAGGTTGTTAGTGATCAGGCAGAAACCCAACCCCATAAATCTGACTCGCGCGCAACATTGTAACCTACGTGTGCAACACTCAGTGTGTGTGGCCGCGCTGCTGAGGCGTGTAAGTTATTTGGTAAACTTTTCTGACCTTTCATAGGGCTTTTCGGTTGCGACTTGAGCGCGTGTTAAAAACTCCCGAGCTTCGAAAAGAAGTGCATAGTGGCAATGCTGAATCACGACGACCGCCATAGGATGTACAAACTGATCTGCTTCAAGTGCAAGTAAAGGCGCAACGTGGCTACAGCTGAAAGAGAAACAACTTCACCTGTTTGAACTCGTTGCCTCGTCTTCGATGTTCAGGTCAAATCCAAATAACTTAACGTTTGCACATACGTGAAGGAGGAGCAGAACGCCCGCAAAACCTGCCGTCGGCAGGTGTTGCCGCTGTCGAAAGTATAAACTGGAAACATATTCATGATACGCGGGATGAAAGCCGTGAACTTTCTTGGCGCTCAATCGCCAAAGCTTGTGAAGAGCCCCGTCACAGGGTGCCTTCGAGCACCACCTGGCGATAACGGCCTCGCTACCTTCCCTGCTCGTTGCGGCGAGATAGCGTCCTTCAGAACCGATGAGTAATTTGAGTACAAAACACAACTCTGGATACTCACAACGTATATGTTGCGCTCTCCCCGAAATAGGAAGGACAAAAGCTGGGAGAGATAGCGAATGGGCATACTTCGTGCTTGACATCCCAGGGCTTCAGCGAAAAGGAACCTATCGGCTTCAGCAGCATTTAGGGGATTCAATGGTTTATGTGGCTATGTACCTGAAGCCTTCATAAATACCATTCGTAATACGAAGCGTGGTTTTGGAGCCAACATCTTGTTCAAAGCCTTTTGTTACCGCGTTGTTGAAGCGCAAAACTACGTCATGCTGGTCTATATGAGCTCCTTGTTTGGTATTCAGAAGGGATGCGCTGCTGGAGACGACTGCGCAGGAGTTCACTGGATTGGAGAAATTGAAGGTACCGCCCAGGAAGTCATATTGAGGGAGAGACGAGAAGAGTGTGTCGTTAAAGTTGGAAGATTGAAACCAAGGACTCTGCTGGAATGCCAGTGCGCTTTGTTTGGAAAGAGTAAAGAAACGGCCGGGAAACGTTCCATTAACACAGCTTGGAATATCCTTAATCGGTCTGCAAGTTTGGTCGTGAAAGAGCGCGGCACATTGTGGGTTCTGCGCACGCCCTTGCATACAAAAGAACAATACCTTTATTAACGCCACTTTCTTGAACATCCTCTACTTGCAGTTTTGGCGCGGTGAGTGAAGATGTTTATTGTTTCGGAGATGCATCTTCAGGCCGCAAAATGATGTGTACCCTTCACGTATTGATCACTATCAGACGAGAGAAGGAGGGAAATAACGAAATATTTTTTCTTGAATCCCAAGAGCACGACAGCCAAAAACCGAGGATACTGTAGAAGTGGAAACAACCTTCGAAGAAGTATAAGTACTACGAGCTTCTATCGCATGACGTTCAAGTTTTTCAGCCTCGACCATAATCAGGGCGGGTATCTCTAGTAGAAAGATGATAGTATGTTTACTGTCGCCATTTGCGTACATAACCTCATAGTCCCCCGGTGATAAGAAAACATTAGGTTTTACCGACTACAGTGACCTTGACCTATCGTATGAGACATCCCATATTGATATTCCCACGCATGCGATCATCCGATCAACCGATCATGGTACAAGTTGCAACTGATTTTTTTTCAACTTCATATTTTTTCATTTTTGTAATTTTTACTTTTTTGTAAAGAAATGATCATAGTAACTGCGCAGCGAAAATTAACGTTCAAAACCGTAACGATTTGCATTCGACAGATTTGGTTTATGCGTTAATCTAGTTCGTATCTGGAAATTCTTTGTACAATTTCAAAAGAAAATCCGGGGAAACAATGGATATCAATGAATTCCTCTCTATGAACTTTGACTTCTGTTCCTGCCAAGGTCGCGTTGAGGTATTCTATAAGTCATGCTACCAAGACTGTGCGTTATGCGTCCTTTCAGTATTGCTGTGTGTGTCGAAAGCGTCTCTGATATGTGTTTCTGTGCTCAGAAGAAAAAATTCTTGGAAAATCTTGAGCGTCACGCACCTGCTAGTGCAGTCTGGAGCAGTGAAGGGATGCAACGCAACTTGGTTATCAAGGTGATCAAAGCCTCGAACTTGCCGAAAATGGACATCGTGGGGGTTTGTGATCCGTTTGTAAGAATGTGGATCACCGACGAGAACCTGATCAAAAAAACCGAAAAGTATTCCACCGTTACACATAATGAGACTGCAGACGCAACGTTTAACGCGATACGCGAAATTGAATACACGCATGAGAGCAACGATGTGCTTCACTTAGAAGTATTTGATGAGGATCTGAAGACACAGAGTGTTGAGCTCTCAGACTTCATCGGCAGAATACTTGTTCCCATCGAGGTATGTTCATATTAGCTTCTTCCTTCCGATCATCCTTCAGGAACGACACCAATTTGCCTTCTGTAAACAAAACCTGCGAGGCCCGGAGTTGATGAATCTTATGGAAGAATATTGGATATAGCTGCCAGCTTTTCTATATGTGTCACCCACTATTGATGAATAACGCTTTATTTCGCTGTTTTCCCCGGGTATGTTTTCCCCGGGTAAAGCCTGCCGTGCGAGGGTTATTGTTTTAACAATCATGGAAGGGTTGCCCTCAGCCATTTGGCAACCTCCGCCGTTTGGCTCTAACAATGGCCTTTTTTCTTCTCAAATTGCGTGTGAGAGGTGCCATCCTCAGTTCCGATATTACAGTTAGATTCTACTATATTTATCTTCAGCTATTGAACAGCGATACTGAGAACGTTGAATATTGTGTTTGTCGATGAAGCAGGACATCGTGCCTGGTCACGTCTACAACCTGCCTTTGAGAGATGATGCTGGCCGGGAAACACAGTCAAGATTATCATTTTCGCGTTTGACGCAGCCTCTCGTGACGCGCAAGCGACTATTTCTCGTTCGACATGGCGAATCCGAATGGAATGAAGCGCAGGAAAAAAAGCACCTTGTAAACATGATGAAGCAGGTGGACCATCCATTAAATGGTGTTGGAATCGCTCAAGCTCAGGAGCTACAAGCAAAATGGAAACCTCGATTTGATAAGATGTCTCAAACCCTGAAAGAAACAAGAAATACTTCGGAAGATTCGTGGGAAGCAGATTTCTTCTGCGCGGAAAAGGTTTTTGCTTCACCTTTGACAAGGGCGGTGCAAACGGCACTGCTAGCTCTCACAGACCACCCGGCTATAACAGAAGCGGGGATCACCCTCATGCGTAACTTGAGGGAAGTGAAAAATGCTGGGAGCCGAGATACCGTCGGAAAAGCTGTCGGAGATGATATTCGCTCACGAGCATTGGGGAAGTTGTCCAAACAGCTTCCAGGCGAAGACCTGGCAAAGTTGGACAAGGTGACTTTTGACGATAACGATGTTAAAAGCGAATGGTGGTTGGGAACGGAGCAGTTTGAAGGAGAGAAAGATGTAAAGACGAGACTTCACGATGTCGCGTCGAGTCTCAAATATGAAGAAGCTCAAAATATTATCCTTGCGGGGCATTCGCTTTACTTCCGGTCTTTTGTACGCGAGTTTATAGGAAGCCAATGCCGTGTGCAACAACCTGAGCTCTCGCAGCAACTCATCAAACACAAACTTGCTAACGGAGCTTGCCTGGGTTTGGAAGTGGAGTTTTCAAACATCCTGCCCACAATCCTGAGTGCTAAGCTGATGTTCGGCACAAAAGTTGCAAATGGGAAAGAGGACGGACATCAGGAGCCAGCATCCCCAGCTGAAGCCTTGAAGGTAGATGTCGACACGTCAACTTGAGGCAACTCATTAAAAGAGGGAAACAGTGTAGTCGAACAACTGGAGGGTGCGTCTGAGACAACCGTGAATGCAGCTCAAGTACCAAAATGTTGGCGCAGCATACCTTGGTCGAGGCAGCAGAAAGCGTGGTGGGAGTGGCACGAAACAGCACCACTGAGATTTCTGATGTCGGGGAAAGTGTGGTTGTAGCCATGGAGGATTCCCCCCATTTGGGCCTTGTCAGAATATCTTTCTGGATGCCAACCGATATTTTAGAGCTGATTGGTGTCATGGTTGTAGCTGGGGGTGATTGCTGCCCCATTTCAGCCGCATGCATTCGCTTGGATATAGACACGTACAGAGCATGACAAGATATATAGATGTTATTGCACATATATAAGTTCACAGCTACCTGATTCACGCAAAAGAGTCCAGAAATGGGCTCGGATGTCATAATCATTGTGATTTCGATTGCGGGACCGTCCGAGAGGTTGTTTTGGTTCGAAATTCGTTTGGTTTGGAGTTTGAGGAGGAACCCTTCGGGAGGACACCAATTCCGACATCGACATATTGATCGTGCTTGGAATATACCCAACCCGTATCTTTAGGTGTGTGGTATCATAACTACTTGAGAGTTTTTTCATGGATAACATTAATTGCGAATTACCTTGAAAGTACTTAAGCTAAGAAACTCAAACCCGAATCCGCGGTCATCGCTGACTACCGTACACATACAGGCTTTTCACTATCTCGGGATGGACACTTTTGACTCAAGGGCCATAACCGGTCACTACCGGACAGTAGAGTTGCCTGATGCAACCTCTGTAAGCGCGCTTGGCGCGCTCATGCCGAAAATCCGCGCTCGATGTGCGCGCGGCGCGATCATAACGCAACATGTGTACATGAAGCATATCGTACACGTAGTAAACGGCATGAGGCCCGCCGACAAAAGCCGGCCCGCCGCCATCATCCTAGTGGAAATGAGACGGGAATTCAAAAACATAATGGGGCCCTGATAAGATCCCCCCCGCCCACACACACACATTGAATGCCATGAGATCAGCCGACAAAAGCCAGTCGACCATCACGTATCCCAGTGAATGTGAGAAACAAATCAAGAGCAAGATCCCACGCACATACACACACACACACCACACACACACCACACACACACACATCCCGGTGAAAAAGAAAGTGCAGGGTAGCTGACGGGAGCTTGTGAACCTTTGAAATGCGGGTCCCTCATGGAAATATTCCATTCGTAGTCCATAAGCCCATAAAACCCTAAGCCTTAAAAGATAAAGGCAGAATGCGGTTGCGATTGAAGTCCCCGCAAGATCAAGTCCGCATACCGTTGGGTCACCACGGTTATCCCTCCCCATCCGGAGCACCCCATAAAAACATTATTGTATCAATTGCCACCCACACGGACATTTGATGGGGAAATACTTAATGCGGTCACCAAAGTGCTTCCTGCAAATATCACGAGGGAAACCACAAAGTGTGGATCTCAGCACGACCCTTTGCCTCTCCGCCGTCGCAACAAAGGGCGCCAAGGGGAATACGCTTATCGCGATTATGTACACGCTGCGGCGAGGGAGGTGACCGCGTTGCTGCGATGATGACACGCCAGGCATTGACACGAGGTTTCGCCGTGGGTGGTCAAGGGGTCGTACATTTAGGGTTTGCGTATGACAAAGCGATTGAGAGAGTTCTAGAGTTTTGCTGGATAAATATGGTTCATTTCGAGGCAATTCCTTGGGAAGCCCTTTGTATGATTTCGATTTTATCAAAATGGCCACGTGTGGAGTAGATTTGGCCATTGCATGTAGCACATCTAGATGGAAGGCCTTAAAGGTAGTTGATATACAAACACGTTGTATACATATATTGCTGGATGTGACACCCCGTGTGTGTCACAGTCCTTTGTCTGTACTAGTACTCCGTACGGGTGTCACAGGTTTAGGGTTCCCGGCTTAAGCCGAGCTTGACTCTTTCTAAGGGACGGTTTATGCTATCTTAAGTAAAAGCATTTTGTATCCTACCACCACGATATATAGTCGGTACTATATATCTAACAGGTTATGGTGCGCCAGGCACCTTCCACTACTTTTGATTTCATGAGTGGCTAAGCCGCTCCGCTTGGTGGGGCGTTGGGGGCCCAAATTTGATGTCGTGATTTTCGCAATTGCGGTTGAGAGCTAGTTTACGGGCGGATTAATTTGGACTCGCTGCAGCGATTTATTTTGTATTGTCCGCGTTGGATTTCACTCGACTGGAACCTGATCAATTTTTTGTCGTGAGACTCCTTGGCCGCCGCGTTTCGATCTTTCAATTTCATAGTTACGGCGTCTTTATTTATCCGTTCCGACACTGCATCTCACGGCTCTCGACCATCGCTTTTACGTATTCTTCGAAATCGGCCCTCTACCCCGACGCTCCCACCTACTGGATTTCCATTATGAGTGTAAATTCCCACGTCGCGCCTCCCTTGGGGGCTCACAACCGAATTAGACTAGACACAATTATTTCACGCGACGTCGGGTCTCGTTACAGACCGACGCCAAATTCTCCGGGAGTTGCCCTCACGGCTCCGGACCGAACTCGCGCCACGGCCGCCCAAAACTCCACTTGGGACGTGGACATCATCAAGAGAATTTCTCGTGACGCCTTGGGTTCGAAGGATGGCGCCTTTCATGGGGACGAGGTACGCCGTAACACGCTCTGGACATCCATTGTGAAGTCTTTACAGCGCGCATTCGAGCAGAAGGACTCCGCCAACGCCGCTCTTTTTTATTTGGCAGATGCGACCAAGGAGGTCAACTCTGTCAGGGTTATGACCGATGACATATGTGTCATACATGTCATGCGTGTCATACCTGTCAGACATGTCATACCATGTCATGTCATGTCATGTCATGTCGTGTCATGTCATATATTATAATGACAGACGACAGTCGTCAGTACGGTCGACTATGACATGTACAGTCATCATTTGTCATTCACTCACCTTGAGTGACACCTGTCATCGAGATGCCAGGTTGTGGCATCGAGATGACAAAGCAAGATGAAGTCTTGAAGAACCGAAAGTGTTCGGAGAAAACTCATCTTCGCTTCAAGCATGCACTGAACAAGCATGCGAGTATCGTATGGCTTATTCGTTCAGCCGATACTGATTGTTCAACCAATGCCTTGGGTTCACAACCCAATTGTGGTGGCATCTATGAGATGCGGGGCATTGCGTAAATGAGGTAGCGTTGAGCTACAGCAGTCACTTCTGAAGAAGCACTGCACTCATATCCACACAGACGCTGCGTGAGCTATTAACGTTCCATAATAGCCTCGCTATAATTATATCATATATCCTATCGCTTCGAAGCGAAGCCTTAAGAGTGGTATTCTCCGACTCGTCAAGGCGACGAACTGAGGACGCATAAAGTGTGAGTGCAGTAGTAGAGATATCGAATTTTGTGTGCGCAGGTTGCGGATCGCATATATCAAACAGGCGTCGCAGTCGCACATATATCAACATATCTCGCATAATATCGACCGCTGCGAAATAAACAGCGAAAGCAGTGCGCGAGGAGACATCGTCGCAATCGCATTTATTCGCACATACACCGTCAGTGGATAACAGCGCGAGAAGGTGTGCATACAGCATGCCGATCGTACATATGCGCTGATACCATTCGCAAAATTGTACGAGATGCGATAAATTAACGCGCAGATGAACAATTCGACATCAGTGTATGTTCCGTCTACAAAATGGCATTCGTATCATATGCCGTACATATCTGCGACGAGATATGATCACCATTTGCAGCGCGCACATCAGCATTCGCAGCGCGCACATCAGCGATTCATTAAAGTCGCAATAAATCGCAGTTTGCAGTTTTGATGCGTCATCGAAAAATCATCATTTCAAATGGTCGCAAAAATCACTGGTCGACGTGCGCATGATCATTTTGCTTGACAGAATATGTATACACCTGCTAGACGCATCATAAAAGATGACGCGCGATGATGGTATACATAAATGCAGCATGTTACAATATCTGTGATTCTCGCACATATAAGATGATGCTCATTCACTGTCAGATTCACATACAAACTTGCAATCATGAGTGTGTACTACAGTGCGTGCTCATATATAAGAATGTCGGAAAATCGGGGTTGGACCGAATATTCTTAGCGATTTTGGCCAATTCGGTGTTTTTATCCTTATGCATCGGAGAAAGGCTCCAATAAGGTATAAGGATATGCCATGAATCGGTGCAAATATTCTTAACTTCGCCAAGCACAAGTTATGGAATGACACATGGCCCAGGCGGTATACTTATTCTTGACTTTGACAGTGCCACACTTGGTGCACCCCGCGCAAGTCACACTGAGTGCTTTCGAGTTTCGTTTGAGTTCGTGCCAAAACATTGACCGAAAAGAAACGCGAAGAAGACGGCAATGGACGTGGAAACACGGCACAATTTGAGATTGTTAAAAGAGGATCATGCTGAGGGCCTCATCAGCGATGGGCAATTTTCTGCCCTAAGGGATCGATTAGTCGGCGAGATCTTAGCAGGTTCATCGGTTCATAGATTTACGGCTGAAAACCGGTATACAAATAGGTCTTTCAAAGACGAACGTTTTGATATATCATTTGCTATCATAGGCGCGATATATCAAAAATGCCAACAATACTTCTAATGTGACATAGTTTTACCGCAGACGTGCAGACTCCGCGGTATTCGGGGATGGCCGTATCATACGTATGCTGTATTTAACAACTTGGACACGATACCACCTTGCGGGAACCCGGTCCGAGCGACGCGCGTGGTAAATATTCTTAATGCGAGGTACGCACACATTGTCAACGATATGATCATTGTGCGCGGTCCGAATATTCTTAGCTTTGAGGAAGTTAAAGATATTCCTATTTTTTTCGTCCGCGCCTAATATTCTTAGACCATTTTGCAAAGTTTCCGGTCCGATATTCTTATAAGACATTATTCTTATAAGTGAGCACGCACTGCATATGCTGTGTGAGTAGCTATACACACACACACACACACACACACTCAGTATGACAACAGATGAAGTGGATGCTATGCAATCATATACGTGTCTACAGCAAATATCATGTTGTGCACGCAGCAAACATCATAGTGTGTACAATTATATGAGTGTGCAGTGATTATAATACTTGCAGCACCTTGAAACATACACACACACACACACACTTGCAGTATATACTAAACATTCAGTATATACCAAGTGCATGCACCATTCATTACTATACTGTGCAGTGATATCATGCAGTTTGATTTCACTTTGTATACAGTGACACGTGCATACATTTATGCATTCAGCTTGATCACGATAGCAGCTGTCATGCATAAACCAGCTTGACCACGATAGCAGCTGGTATATATGGTTTCATATAATAATGCATCAGACATTGCACATAAGCATACCTGCTGTGCATGTAAACTATATTTGAACCCATATGGTGTAAGGTGCCTCTTCAGTGGTCTTAACACAATAATTAGCTCAGTATATCCTGAGGCAGGATTTGGGATGGATATACTGCTCTATTGTGGATCACTGAAAGGAATGCTCACCGGAACCATGTGTAAAATATACCCAAGCAACTCATCACTGCAGATGAGATATGCAGGATTACAATTACTAACCGAGCTGATATACATCATGTTAGATACACTCTGTGAGTGGTATGCAGATCATCCAATGTGATAAATCAACTTGGTATAGTGTAATAAATCAGCAATTACCTATATACAAGTGTGTGTAGTAGCATAAATCCCACACACACACACACACACACAGTGTACTCAATCAGAACCGTACATAAGCCATTGCATACACAAGTCACTGCAACTTATGTATTACTGTAATACTGATATCATTAAGTATAATGACATTGCACTGATTCACAAGTGTAATAATCAAGTCACTGACACTACTACAGTAATCACTTAGTAATAAGGAAACCCGCCAATAAGAAAGTAGCCAGCTTTTGTGATTTCTTCACAATATTTAACACATAACACTCCATATTTAAGATCTCTATATAAATAAGAAAGTTGCTAGGCTGACCTAAAATTCCTGTTTTCTTAAAATCGAGTGTTTACTGTATGTAAAGTTGACAACACACTGACTCGAAAGTGTAGTGGTCAAATATCATATCAACACATAATACATAGTACCATCCAGCTAACACAAGTGCGAGCTGGATGTCATGTGATGGCGATAGATATGAGACAGAATCAACCAACATGCTGTAGGGCTGGATGGAGATATCTCCAGACCCGAAGGCATTATACAATGCTAAAAAAGCAGCTGGTCACTGCTGAGCATTGTCCATTCGTCCCACTCACTATTGCCGGAGCAACAACAACAACTACATTGCATTATGACAATTGATACAGAACTGATCAGTCCAAAATGCATGTAACTCTTCAGAGCAGTAACTATATTGACATCTGATAGAGATTGTTGTGGACATTACACACACACACACTGTTGTGTGTGTGAGACTGCTTAGATATATTTATCAAGCTTTGTCCAAATCTACTTGGAAACTAAAGATATCATTTGATACTCTTTCAGTAAGTAGATAATAGGTTCTGACAAGTTACCACTTAAGATATCACATTTAAAGTTGATACACCTAAAATATATCTTGGTCCACTTTCCATGGGTTTAAATCAGCAAAACCCATATGTGTGTGCAACCACACATACTGACCATCAGATATCTTCACTAAAAAGCCATGAAAAATGTCATGTGCAAAAGTGAGATAAGTTACGTGAGTTCTGCAGGGTGCACATTACACAACCACTGATATATATGTACTATAGTACATATATAAGTGGCCAGAAAAGGTGAAAAATGGGTAAAAACCCTTGGCGGGAGATTTCAAAACTGAAATTCGAACTCCATTTTTTCACGAATCATCATTTTATACCTATAAAGGTATCTGAAAAACATAATGTGCACAGTCATATCTCGTGTAACACCCTAAATATCAGGTGTGTAACACCTAGGGGTATACATAGTTGCTGTAACAAAATACGTGAAAAACTAATACGTATGATTTCAAAATAAAAATTTGGGTTTCATTTTTTTCGTTACTCCGTTTTATTAGCTATTGAAAAATATGCTCAAAATAGTACAGCACTTGTAACACCCTATAACTATATATAATCACGTGTACAGTTACAGGGGTGTAACATACCTCCTAAATGCCACGTGATACACAGTGATATATTAAATGCAGTTTTGCTTCAATTTCTTTGAAAAATGTTCATACCGCTTTAATTTGACATAATTTAGGGTTACTGATACCAAGTAACACCCTAATGTCAATGTGGTAGATAAGGGTCACTGTAACACTATATACCCTGAAATGCCGCTAAATACTAGCAAAACACTCTGTGTTTGGCATTATGTCATGCTGAAATCAGCACAATCATGACAATATATCGGGCAACAACCCAAGAACTGTCGGGCAACAACCCAAGAACTGTCGGGCAACAGCCCAAAAACTGTAGGGCGACAACCCAAGGACTGTAGGGCTGCAACCCTAAAACTGTATAAACGAACTGCTTCCTATAAGGACGGCATGCTACATTATGAGGTATAAAGGCAACTGACAACTGCCTGTGTGTTCACACTTCCTTAAGGAGGGAAGAAGGTGGAACCATATATACACACATCTCTCCTCATTATATAATGTACAGACATAATATACACACATATTCATTCGTTATATTCCGATCTGGTGATTTCTGATGGATTGCTTTTGATAAAACCACTGCATCCACAAGTAACGTTGAAATCTGTACAACGTTAAAACCCACCGTCGCTAACAAAGTGTAAATTCGGATGGGAAACTACATCCCAATGACTATAAGTTGACTATTGCTCAGCATTTACATCCTCGAGTAAGTGCGGAATGCTGAACTATATATATAACATATAACCTGATACCATGCTTAATTGCATAGCCTGGATCAGAAGATGATAGTTATATAATGTATATATATATCCCACCTGATACACGTTGGCACTATAGTCGTACATAAGAGTGGGAAGGACGGGTGCATCGCTGTAGAACTGGTTGATATAATCCCAGTACGGAAGGCAGAACGTGGCATCCGAATAACAGCTGATAACTGTTGGGTGACCACCATGCAAAACCTTCCAAGCGTAACTCCTTTGTCCTAAGATGCAAGTGAATTGTTCATAATATGTTGACATCACATAAAAGCATTTTGAGGAAACCCTTATATATTCATATGAGTTGTCATCACTTCAAATGACATGGGTTTCGAATCATCGAAATGAGTATACCTCCGATGAATTCATTAGTACAGGACAGCTGCTGAGATTATTCCTCCGGCTGGATTGCGATCATTCACAATCCCTGTGTCACATTCCGGTGACATATTTTGCACTGGACTGATCACCACATTTGGTATAATCTGTGATATATAAATCATCAGAAAAAGCATTGCAATCAGTACAATGCTGTCTAAACTCACAAAGATGAGTAATAGATTTTCTCAGATGTAATAAATTGAGGCACAGTGTGACCTACGCTAAAATCGCGTATGCTCGGGCACTGTATTGTGACCTGCGCTAAGATCGCGTATGCATGGACACAATATGACTCGTGCCGATGACGTGGACACAATTCATACAACCTCCGGTACAAGCGGACAAGGTTGACCGCCACGACATCACATCTGAAATCAATAAATCACTCAGAGAGAAGGTGTTGACATCAGTACAACACCATTATACATATAGTCATGAGGAGTTTAAAGAATATACAGTCCCTCCGATAATGACAAACATGGTACACATATTACCATGCTCTCTGATCACATATTTGATATCCCACAGCATACGATGATGGTAATGGCAAACCACTTCGCTGGAGGGTAGTGTTGTATTTTATACAACACATGCATGGGCACTATATGACCCACGCAGATGACGTGGATTCGGGCTGCATCCCAAGAACTGCGATGCACCTTCAATGCAATGGGCTGCAACCCGAGAACTGCTATCCAGCTTCATAGTAAGCTTCCACGTCATCATATAGAGGTCGGACCTCTGTTGTATTTAAACGGCGCTTGACAACCGCCTAGCAATACACTTCCTTGAGGGGGGAAGATGATAAGCTAAAAATACAACTAAAACCCAAATAAATAATAAAGACAAATAATAAAACAAATAGGTTGCATCATCGTTTTTGTTTTGGTAATTATGACTATATACAGTCAAACCATGCAGAACTCCATGAAGTTGACACACATATGTATCAAACATTTCTAAGGTCATCAGCCATGACATACATATGAGCTTGATTTTGAAGACCTACACATTTGTATATGTTACGTTATGAGCGCGCCGCGCGCATATGAGCGCCGACTTTTAGCACGAGCGCGCCTGGCGCGCTTGTGCCAGAAACTGTTTTGCACAAGCGCGCTTCGATTGGCGCGCTTGTGCTAATCATGAGGGCGCCTGGCGCGCTCATGCCAAAGCGCGCTCATAACATAACATATACATCTGGTCTAGCATGTATCCAGACTAGAATTGTATATTGACTCGGTGCAAGCACTATAGCCTCTGCCACCGATGATCATTGAAAAGGGCAACCATTCTTGATATTTCATACATATCATCTGATTGGATCATTAAAGGTGTCAAGATTACTCAATGCAATATGCAGGCTACGGCCTGAGTACAACACCTAGATAGGTCAAAGCCACTGAGCTGACCAATGCAGCATTAATGCTAGCTGCCTTTGAAGGCTTCATAATAAGTCTATTGCCCTTATGTCTTGAAATGTATCCGTGTATTGGCATCTCTTTGAGGTAGTCATGCCTGCTGAATAAGCCATACCGGTCATCTTGTCTTCATTGATCATTATATATCTGATCATACCGCCATTCGCAATGCCTATTCAGTGAGATTATTATATCACGAGGCATTTCAGTGATGCACATCAAAAAAATATAGTGCAACAGAGATCATCAGCTCTTCTTCAGACCTTTTAAAGTTGAGTTGTTGTCAGATGTATTGATTTATCGGACACATCTCAGAAGTCTATCCATCATGGAAGACAGAATCCGTGCAATCATGGCTATTCAGCCTCCAACATAGCTAACATAGCTATCCAGCAGCCTATGACCCAACCGTTGGTAAGCAGCCTCTACGCCGTATGGCTAAAAGATGGCAAATAATCTCTCGGTCATTCTTGGGCATAGTCGGCCAATTCAGGATATTTATCCCGAAATTCTCCAAGATTGTTGAGCCACTCATGTTTTCCATGTGTCATATGAAAACAGCCAACATACCGCCCTATGACAGGAGTCATCTCCTTCAACAAGGGGAAGTGGTTATGCTGTAAAATTGACCAGTCTGATCATCATAAAGTGACAGATTTGGGAAAATCGATTGAAACTTGTATTGAAAATGACTATTCCTTTAGTTAAGGTATTGCACCTAAGGGAATAAAGGTTTCATCCTCTGAAATAGGAAATGAGTTTTTCATTGACTCTAGTTCCTTATTCCAGAATCACATAGAAAATATATTCTATCCTGTGCATATAGAAAGTACATTAGATTCAGATTCTGAACACACAAGTGGACTTGAATGCACTCGGGTTCTATCCTGTGCATATAGAAAGTACATTAGATTCAGATTCTGAACACACAAGTGGACTTGAATGCACTCGGGTTTGTACTGAGTTGCAATTGTCCAAAGTTTTATTCTGACATCACTACTTATTTGTGGAATAGCATACAATGGTATAAACCATCCACATATAGATTGCCATCAACTTTGTGGTTTCATATCATTTTGGCATATAAGACACGCTACTTCATTGAGGAATTATGACTCTGTGAAAGCTCATTCTGGAATGTTTAGAAATTTGTTGCCTCGACCATTAGGCCACGAAGTCTTGGGAAAAACCATGGCGGGACTCGAACCCGCAATCTGCAGATGGTTTCCAAGCTCAGTTCATTCTTATTTTGGAAAGTTACAAAAACTTTAAATTAGTGGCAAATAGTCATCAACAAGTCACAGTTATGTCGGCATTGAAATGACACATTCATCATTCATACTTCTTTACCATAACAAGTCTCTGAATAGTGTATGCCCAAAAATAAAATGGGCACCATTGAGATAAATGATCATGTACTGAAGAAGATTCATATGTACACATATCACTAGGCGATGCCATGTTCTAGTCACAATGAAATGACATACCAGCCATCCATCAACTACGGAAATACAGCTCGTAGTAAGTTGTTGCCATTACAGACACTTCTTGATTGACTCTCCATTAGCTTCGATATTACCAAAGTTAACTTCGGTACCATCACTGAAACACTGATTTCGTTGTTCATTATGACAATCATTATCCATAAACATTGTCTAAGTTGGGCACACTATTGTGACCCTGAACTGACAATGTATGTGGGCTGCAACCCAAAAACTGCATATTGAATCATGCCCCGTGGTTCGGTACTATCACAAGTACCAAGCCTTATGCTTCATTATGGGCACTAGAGGGGGTGTATATATATGTGTCCCATGAAGGTTTCGAAAAATCATTTAGGACCCTTTTGATTTATTGTTGTTGCTGAAATTTACTCCCATCGACTTTAGGTATGTGTATGCGCGGCATGCTTTCGGGGGGTGAAAGACCATAAAATTGATTAAAATTTTGGGTACTGTTACAAGTACCCGCATGTTTCGCCGCATAACTCCCGCTACACGCTCCGGATGAAGATTCGGAGACCTGTATTGACAAGCTCGCGAGTTGCCCGATCTGCAGTGTCTCGTCAGATTTTCCATCCGGCCTCATCTTGATGCCAAAATTTGCGGTTGAAGTCGCGGGGGTATAGAAAATCTGGGTATTTGCAAAACTAAGCGAAAATTGAAGGCCAAAATTTTGCTACCCAACGGCATTCGACGCCCTCGTGCGCCCAATATACGTGTGTTATAGACCAATGGCGCATAAGGCAACTCAGTTTGGGTGCCTGGGACGAAAATATATGAAGGGTAGCATCTCCATATCAAAGGAGGGCATCGAAAAAAAATCCGGCGTTTCGGTACTTGAGATAGTACCGAAACGCGTTTCGGTACTATCTCAAGTACCACGGGGCAGTAGCCACATAGTGAATTGACATTGGACATTTGACATCATCTGGCATTTGCCACATTCAAAAACGTCAGGCATATTGCCGGTATGACGTAGAGAGAATCGGTGTTCATATTGACATTGTTACCTCGAAAGCACTTGATTCGATAAGTAATCTCAGTCTGATTTTCTATCAAACCATTTTTCACATAACATAATAATTGAATGGCCAAACATTCTCCATCACCATCTGAATGGTTTGATACACCTCTTTTTAAAGGGGGAGGAAGGAGTATAGATTCATTCATCTTCATCAGCTGCCACAAACTGATCTATATCATTTTGATTTTACATCATTGTGATTTTGCTTGGAAGTTTTAAAATCTTATGAAAAGTTCCAGCATCTGTGTATAGCAGTCATAAAGTTGATGACACGGTACATCATGCCGATTGAAGCATCAAATGAAGTCTTTATTTGACTTACTGACACATGAAGTTCGTTATGAAGAAATCATCGATGAATATTTCTCCGGCTCTATCATATTAAATGGAGGGCACTGACATAGGAGAACGATGGTTTTTCAAATGTGAATAAGCTATATTGTAAGCTTACGACCATTACTTTGACGTCAACAACCTGAGATGCTGATTGTTGAATTTCAAGAGTTGAAGGATTCAGCCTTGGTAACATGTGTTTTGATTGATGAGTTGTTGATCCATGGCTTTCCCCCAAATCTAATAGAAGCTGGCGCACAAGTTGTTGCCAGTGTCAGAAGGGAAACATCAAAGCCAAAGGATTGCCATTGTGCCATTCAGGCATCGAATTCATAACAGCAAAGCCGAGCGTGAGTGAAATCCGCCACTCTAGCTATTTGTCCGTCATTCCTTCCAGGTTCATGACAAGAGACAATTCATCAAAGTCATACACCAATGCATAAATCACATGTATGGTTGTACAGTTTGTATCCGAATGCAATCCCATAGAGGTTAAGCATCTAGACAGCAACTCTGGCCAACAAAAAGCCTTCCTGTCTTCGGATATCTTGAGTATTCTCATTTCCAGCTCCATCATGGTCAAGGAAGCATCATGCCTGTGCCTCGCCGAGACGCTGCTCCTCAAAGCCGCACACTTGAGGCGAGCCTTATGAGACAATGACCTTTGGCCTGTGGGGCGTCAACCCCTTATCAAATCCTGAACACTTGTTAATACCTGGATAAATTTATCATGATGCAACTTAAGTGGGATTATAAGTTCCACATAATCATATTGTCTACGTATGCTGAAGGCATAACTGCCGCATATGGTCACGATAGGTCGCAGCTTCTATAACATTGTGGCTTCTGAGTCAAAAGCTGATAGCCGATGACTTTTGCCAATAATTGCCGACCGAATAATAATCAGGGCTGCATCCCAAGAACTGCAGGGCTGCATCCCAAGAACTGCAGGGCTGCATCCCAAGAACTGCAGGGCTGCATCCCAAAAACTGCAGGGCTGCATCCCGAGAACTGCAGGGTTACATCCCTAACATTTTTACCCTGCATCAAATTGATATGACAGGAGCAGGAATTGATCCTTCCTTGCTAAGGTGTAGTGAGCCTTGTATAAATCATACCCTTGCACAGATACGCACACATGCGAGATATCATATCTGTGGATAAATAAAAACTGCTAAATGCTACCTTTGCCAGACCGTGGTTTGTCATTCGGATCTTATGGCCAGTAATCCGTGCTACCGGAATACTGAGGTGGACGGAGTTGTGATCCTGAGTTATGCTTGACACACATAACTAAAACGAATTTCACATTAGTACGTGTCGAATCCACTCTGAATCGACAGATGTTCGTCAAAGCGCGCGTACCGGACCAAATATTGAGGAGTTGAGCAGACCGGGTAAAGGATTATAAGTCCAATCCCGTTAAGCAGGGCCACTCCGTTTGCATTAAAACAAGCCCCAAAATCGGGCTCCCCGTTGCCGCCTGTGAACCTCCATAGTAGCTTCAGGAGGGGAGGAAGGGTTGGGTGCACTATATATAACTGTGGAAACATGCACCCAAGGGTTTTCGTCGATCAGTTGTATATATAATGCCGAGTATCGTTCGTTAAAACGTCGATCATCGTTCGCAAAGGCGTCGACGGCAAGCGCAATATATATCCGTAACGTAAACCTCGGATACCTTGAATCGTCACTCTGAAATACGATACGCAATTCATGGAAACCTTGAAACGTCACTCTGAAATACGATACGCAATTCATGGGGGCTACATCCTAAGAACTGTAAGGCTAAATGCCTAAGGTGAGGGTATAAAGTGGACTCAGATCCCCCCAATATCCTAAAAACACCATGAGGGACGCCTCACATCGGTGTAAGAAGACTGGTACCAGCAGCAGCAGCAACAACAAAGACATCAAAGACATATACAAAGGTATGCCCGTTGTGAGGTCACAACTCTCTTAAGAGGGGAGATCTGTCAGGGTTATGACCGATGACATATGTGTCATACATGTCATACGTATCATACCTGTCAGACATGTCATACCTGTCAGACATGTCATACGTGTCATACATGTAAGGCATGTCATACCTGTCAGACATGTCATGTCGTGTCATGTCATATATTATAATGACAGACGACAGTCGTCAGTGCGGTCGACTACAGTATGACATGTACAGTCATCATTTGTCATTCACTCACCTTGAGTGACACCTGTCATCGAGAGGCCAGGTTGTGGCATCGAGATGGCAAAGCAAGATGAAGTCTTGAAGAACCGAAAGTGCTCGGAGAAAACTCATCTTCGCTTCAAGCATGCACTGAACAAGCATGCGAGTATCGTATGGCTTATTCGTTCAGCCGATACTGATTGTTCAACCAATGCCTCGGGTTCACAACCGACAACCCAATTGTGGTGGCATCTATGAGATGCGGGGCATTGCGTAAATGAGATAGCGTTGAGCTACAGCAGTCACTTCTGAAGAAGCACTGCACTCATACCCACACAGACGCTGCGTGAGCTATTAACGTTCAATAATAGCCTCGCTATATATCATATATCCTATCGCTTCCTAGCGAAGCCCGAAGAAACTCCATCTTCAATGCTATCCTCTTTTCGACCTTGACCTCGTTGACTTCTCCAAATTCGCCGGCACGACGTTGGATCGAAGCCTCGGGACGGGCTTCGCCTCGGGATGGCAAGCGTGCTCTTCTCGAGGTGACCAAAAGATTGATCCCTCGCGTTGTTCGCCCTCTTGGACATTACGAAGAGCTTTGCTCTATCTCTTTCGACGACAAGAAGGATCCCGACCCCCTTACCCAAGACTTCGACGCGTGCCTCACTGCAATCGGCAACGGCGCTGCTGGGCCTCTCGACGACATGATGGCCAAGAAGCAGCTTCTGGCTTCCCTCGACCCCGACAAGAGTTCTACGACAAGGTCCTCACTCCGCTTCGTCTCGACGTTGAGTTGGCCAAGGTCGAGCTCGAAGACATCTACGCCCACGTCCTCGATGGCTACTACCCAAATTCATGGTCCTACCACAAGGACCAATGGACAATTGCGGTTTCGATCACTAACTCGACTATTTGAGGCACAGGCAACATTTGCACATGATATTTATGAATTAAATGACTTTTTTTTCTTATAGCGGCGGCCCCCATGAGACTTTAGGTGTGTGGTTGAACGACACGCTTTAGGGGTGTAATGTCACCAAAAGCTTGAAGAAAATGGTGGTCCTACCACACGGACCACCGTTATTTTGAGTATTAGGAGTCACATGGGGGGCTCATGGTGATGCTCATGGTTATACATCTTGAGTTTGTGACCAAATAAGATAACTGAATCGGTTACTTCGCACCCTCGTCATCATTTCCGCTCTATTTCAGCATGGCGCATGTTCAACACAACGCAAATTCCGAATTTGGTGAATTTCGGACTTTAGAAATTGGCATTCATCCATTCTAAAATGTACACGCCAGTCGAAAAATAAGATATGTGGATGATGTTATACTTTCAGAAATTCGCAATACATATATACTTGAAGATTTAATGTGCCGCACACACCAACCTTGCGATATATGCCCTCTAGCAAGCAATTGTGATGGCTGGCTGGTCAGCTCGCGTGACCACTGTTTTAGGGGGGAAACCAACGAGCCAATATATCAGAGGGGAAGCCAACGAGCCAACGAGCCAATATATGCATTCCAACCGGGCCTACCGCCCAAATATGATTGGGACATATGTACAGGTTCAATTTGATGGTATCCGCGCGCAGGTGTAGTGTTGATATATGATTGGTAAAAAATTATTGAAGATGAGTCACTAATTTGCCACATTTTGAATGTTCCAAAAAGTCCGTTTTGAAAAGTTTGAGTGTAGAGGTTTGAAATGCGTTCGTCATGGATATATGGGATGGATATAGGCAAAACCAGCGTTCAAATAAATTAATACAGGACCTATATATACCACCTTTCATTGGTTAGACACCACAAATCACGGGAGATGGCCAATTAAATTATCGGAACAATGGTCCTCGTGGTAGGACCAAATCGTCGATTTGGCCCTACCACAAGGACTGCGGGGCAGTAGCCATCGAGATTTGGGATGCCAACGCCGGCAAGCGCAAGCACGTGCCCTTCGTGGACAAATCGAACGTGCTCTACTCTGGCCTGCCGTCCGACGTTGATGTCAAGGCCTTAATTAAGGACTTCCAATTCCACATCGACGCCGCCAACAAGGTGCTTGCCACGCTCTCCGACGAGAATGAGAACGACGAGCCGACGACGAGGTGGCCGGCTCCGGCTACGGACAAGCCTACGGGCAAGCCAGGTTTGCATTTTCCCCCTTCCTCCTGGCGTGACCGTCAGAACCGTCGGGAAGATGGGAAGTATCACGGACGGCAACGTCAGTGAAAGCACCGCTTTGCCGCTTCCCCCCTCCCCAAGGGCGGGAATTGGTCGCAAGACCACCGGCGCCGCGACGGCAACACGCAGTTCGGCATGCACGCCGTCTCCTTCCACGTCATCTCCAAAGCATTTGTTCCGGAGTGTGTCCGTTGCCCTCCAGGGTTTTGGCATGACTCCGCGAATTGTCCCACCGCCGACATCGAGTGCGACGCATGCGTGATTGAGCAAGCCGGCGACGCCGACGGCCTCGTGTCCGCCTTCCAGACCGCGTTCGACACCGAGGACGACACGGCCTTCGCTCGACTCTGTGCTCAACATGAACACCCCTTGGTTCGGCAGGACGAGGAGCCCTTCACGTTCTCCGAGACCTTTGACGTGGGGCTCCGTGCACAGTACGCGGGATTAACGTCCTCCCAACCCTTCCTCCTTGCTACCCGCGTGCATGAAGCACGCACAGCTCTCCGCGAGCTCAAGCAGGTGGCTGGTGGTGCTGCGTCCGGCTCCCAGCACTTTCCGATGGTCCACTTCGGCTCGGCCACGCCCTCTGTGATCGACGATGCCGTCGTGGAGCATGTGCCGGAAGTGGCGATCGAGACCGACGAGGACGTGATGATTTACCCGAAGCAGTTCGTTGACAACGAGCCGCCCTTCGAGCAATCTTTCATGGACAACATGTCTGTGAAGTTGGGCTTCTTTGAGCCCGCCCCAGAGGTGTCGGCTAATTCCTTCACCCCCCTGCCCCCGACACGGAATCCGGCGAAGGGGTCTTGCATGATGCCGTCCCACCACCCGCTCCACGGGTTGGTGGTGTGCGGACACCGTCAATCGGCACCTTCCTCACGGCAACAGCTCTCCCTGCTTTATTTCTGTGTGTGAGCATCGCCATGATCGACACCGTCACCGCCACTGCACTTTGTGATGTGGAGATTGCTCCACGGTCGGTGGTGTTCGGACACTACTCTGGTTATCAGAATGGCACAGTGGACTGCTTCACTGACCCCGACCTTCTGGACACTGGAGCGGCTGACTCCTACAACATCTTCAATCTGGACTCCGATGGTTTCCTGGACTCTGACGGCTTCGGCATCTACAGTCCGGACTTCCAATTTGAGAACTACAACGACTACCCCTACATTCTGGGAAAACCAGAAGACGCGTCTTCTGAATGTCTTCTGAACGTCTTCTGAATGTCTTCTGGAACGTCTTCTGGGTCCAGAAGACATCCAGAAGACGCCCAGAAGACGCCCAGAAGACGTCTTCGGCGCGACTTCTAATGTCTACCATCTTCTGGTTTCCAGAAGACGGTCAGAAGATCTTCCGGGAAGACGTCCAGAAGTTATCTTCTAGACGTCTTCTGTATATCTTCTGGATCCCGGAAGACGTCTTCTTGATATCTTTTAGGCGTCTTCTGTACATCTTCCCGGAAGATCTTCTGGATGTCTTCTGAAACTCAGAAGATGGTAGACATTAGAAGACGCGTAGAAGACGTCTTCTAGATGTCTTCTGGAACCCAGAAGACGTCTAGAAGACGTCTTCCGGAATTCAGAAGATGTACAGAAGTCATGCGGAAGACGTTCAAAAGATATCTTCTGAATGCCTTCTGCATGTCTAATAAATTTCAACATTCGTATACGCATTCGCGAGGAATGTTTTTAATATTTTTAAATAAGCTTGCAAGAAGGATGAGTGCAAACAAGATGTATGGCATAATACACTTCTCGCCATCCTTAACAAACATATTCTCAATGTTTGATACACGACAAGAGATGATTTATTTGTGTGGAAGGCTAAGATGCTTTGGAGACTAAAATTGCTTTAACAATATTACTTTTCAATCAAGAACCTAATCATAAGGAGGGCCACACATATTATTATCCTAACTAGCTAAGTGTCTAGAACTACTTCACATTCATGTTCTAAACAACTAGTCTAATTACCTAGAAACGATGTTCATCTAACATGCACACATGGCATAGGTCTTGGACCACGCAAAAACATGGGTTTTCCACTCGCTCGTTTTTAACCGATCTGAAAAACAACGCACACCAAAATACCAACACTTAGTAGAGTGAAAACACACAATGAATACAAGCACAAATTCCTAGGAAGGGTAAGGTAAGTACCTTTACTCTTCTAGTTGTGGGCGATGGGCTGAAAATGCGCTTTTCCCACTTGCTCATTTTCAGCCAATCTGAAAAACAAAGCGCAACTCAAAACCAAAGGTTAGTAAAGCGGAAAAACACAACGCATAAAGGCAGTATTTTTTAGGTGTGACACTAGGGGATGATAGAGCAAATACCTTTACTTGTGGTGTTGAGGTTGGGCTGAAAATTTACCTTTTGGACTAGGTCATTTTCAGCCGATCTGAAAAACAAAGCGCAACGCAAAACCAAAGGTTAGTAAAGCGCAAAAATAGTACGAGACGAAATACAAGATTACCGAAGGAAAACAAAAAGGCCTAGTGGTGTGAGTTGAAATCGAACCAACATCATCTCGTCCAAAGGACGAGCGAGAACACATGTCTCGTTCACACCTCAATTAGACGCTAAGCACGCCGAAGTGCGCGTAAAAAAACCAAGGCACGAAAAGCACCCGCAATCACTATTGAAGTATTGCGTTGTGCAACGTTTTTCCGTTAGACGAACTATTTTAAAAGGACCACTTCACCCAGCAGCAGTCCGCGGAAAACGAGGCTGCGGTGGAATTGAGTTGGATGCAGGTGTAAAAGTGGTAGATGCAAATTTCACATCAACGTTAAATAAAATTCAAACTCGAACGGTCATGTCGATGTGCGGTGCGGTGCTCGTGCTCACTCCCCTGCGCTGGGCCTGACGATGCGATGCGATGCGATGCTAATGCTAGCTGACGATGACGCCTGACCACGACCGCGACCACACGCCAGCGCCACACCACGCACCAGCGCAGCGCAGCGCTGGCAGATTTTCCGGGTTTGCTATCCGCGGTATCGTGCAGTCATCACGTCTCACGCGACTCACTGCGCGCGTGATCGACTGTTCGACCGTTGCTAGGAGGGATGGTGCTCTAAAACAAGAGCAGTTTCTTCTACCAAATTCGTCGGCCGTTTTAACTTAGTAACTTGGCACGTTTGCCCCTCTCCCGAACAAACCACTTGTTTTTTTGCACTTCTACCTACACCACACAATTATGCCCAATATTGTGCACCTTATATGTTTTTTTGTTTTTTCGCGATTTTTAAAGCTTTTTTCAAAAAAACACAAACAAAAAAAAACAAAAAGACATACGGAAGACACCCCAGATATCTTCTGTGCATCTTGTTACCCTCCAGAGATGTCTTTGAGGAAGACATGTCTTCTGGAAATCTGCAACTTGTAGAAGTTCCACCGAACGTCTTAACACCCCTCTCGCTAGGTAGACATTAGAAGACGCGTAGAAGATCGTCAAAAAAATGAGGAAGACGCCCCTAAGAGGGGTGTTAAGACGTTCGGTGGAACTTCTACAAGTTGCAGATTTCCGGAAGACATGTCTTCCTCAAAGACATCTCTAAGACAACCGGAAGATGTACAGAAGATATCTGGGGTATCTTCCGCAAACACAGTCAAGAAGACGTCCGGAAGATGTCAAAAAAATGTCTTCCGCGTGTCTTCTGTGTGTCTTCCGCGCGTCTTCCGCGCGTCTTTCGCACCTCTTCTGGGTTCAGGAAGACATATATTCCCCGAAGATGTCCGGAAGATGTACAGAAGGTATCTGGGGTATCTTCCGCAAGCACAGTCAAGAAGACGTCCGGAAGATGTCGGGAAATGTCTTCCACGTGTCTTCTGAGTGACTTCTGAACGTCTTCTGAGTGTTTGTCTTCAGGATGCCCTCCGCACTACCTTGGCCAAGTGTCCTTTGTATAGGAGATAGAATGGCAAGTAAACGTGCCGCGCATCTCCAAAAGGGGGAAGCGCCCCCAAAGACCAAAATGTCGTCCTTCAAACGAGCGATGCTCACTAAACCCTCCCCCCGAATCCGCGGCGGAGGTCTTCCGTCAATCCAAGCCGGAGGTCTTGAAGGGGAAGATGGCAGCGGTGCACGATTGGTTGTCTACGGTGTCGCCATCCCGCGAGCTGGACCATGAGATGACGGCATGGCTCGGGGAATCCGTCTACAGTCATGAGCATTCCCCTGCAACAAGGTGCTTGCTTGTCTCCATAACCCACATGCATCTATCATGCACATTTATGCAGTTTGGAATGCATACAACCGAAGATGTGCGGAGCATCTTCTGCGCAACTTCCGGACGTCTTCCATGTGTCTTCTATGAATTCACCATCACAATGTTTTCGCGGGGCTGAAGATCATGAGGACGCGGTTCGTATTTGCGTGCCGCGTCAAAGCAACCGGCCACCTTTCGGCTTAGCCGAGCCTACTAATGTGCTTTTCTCGGTTCAAGAGTTTTTTTGGCTATGTGCAAGAAATTTCAGACTTGCATGAACCGGGCTTTAAGGAGCATACGTGGGAGGACATTTTCTCCGATCCATCGGACTTGGCCGATGATCCGGGCACGGTGCACTTTCGACAACATAAGTGGCTGCTTGAGCCTCCCATTGGCGTCAACCTCCAAGGAATGGTGTTGAAGATACGGGATGCAATCGCATCGGGCGAACCATATCATCGTCCTCCGGAGCTTGTGAGTGATGGGGATAGGCGGATGAATCCGCAAAGGCTAAGGCTTTCACCTTCACCTCCGGCCCCGATGGATGAAGTTGTGGACATGACCTATACCGAAGTCCATGAGCCCGAGGACCCTCCCCCGGAGATGCCAACACGAAGGTGCGAACCGGTTGCCACGGCATGCCCGTATCTCCATGAAAGATGTATGCCTGCACGCTCCATCGGAAGTCGTTCCGAAGACGTTCCGAGCGTCTTCTGCGCATCTTCCGGGCTCATGGACTTCGGTAAATCTAACGTAGAGCAAAATGACAATAGCAGAATCTGAAATCAAGCATTCCAAAACTGAAATCTGAAATCCACCGTAGAGCAAAATCAGCCAAAACTGAAAATCGGAAATCTAATGTGGAGCAAAATGACACATATAAAAATCTGAAATTGGTTTGTAAAATCTGAAATCAAGCATTCAAAAAAACTGAAACCTGAAATCTAACGTAGAGCAAAATCAGCCAAAATTGAAATTTGGAAAATCTAACATAGAGCAAAATGACAAATGCAAAAGTCTGAAATGGAGCATTCTAAAAACTGAAAACTGACATCCAACATAGAGCCAAATTAGCCAAAATTGAAAATCGGAAATCTAACGTAGAGCAAAATGACAAATGTAAAAAAAATCTGAAATCAAGCATTCCAAAAACTGAAATCAGAAAACTAACGTAGATCAAAATTAGCTGAGATTGAAAATTTGGAAATCTAACGTAGAGCAAAATGACATATGTAAAATTGCACTTTCGCATTTTCCCTTCAATTTCAACAAATGCAACAATCTTGATTATTGCTAATTAATTACAAATGGTCATCACAAATCACAATGGTCAAATGGGGGCAAGGCCATAAGAAGATGTTGCGTCCGAACGGCACGAACACCGGACCGAAGACGCTCAAGTGTCACGAAGGCGTTGAAAATGCTACAAGCGGGCATCATGAGCGTGCTAGCGTCTTGGGATAGAGACGAGGGCTACTCGAAAAACATGCTTGAAGACTTGATCGGGCAGTTGACGGTCATAACGAGAGAGCTCACTTCGGAGCTTGTAGACTGTAAGGTACGGAAGACATCTTGAAGACATCCCGAATACGTTCCGAGTACATTCCAAACGTCTTCCTTAATTACCTTTTATTTGGTGATTTTGCAGGATGTTCCTAAGCTTCAAAATCTGGTGGATGAGTTCTTCAAGTCACTCGAGCGCGATGGCTCACCTGACCGGCTGGTCATCAACACGCATTTGCTTTCCCACTTCCCCGACCAACTCCTCATGTATGGTCCAATACGGGGGACATGGATGTACGTGTTCGAATCATTCAACGGGAAGATTCGAAGGTGGGTGAAGAACAATGGCTACTATCCTTAATCCAGATCCTCCCACAAGAATCTAGCGCAAATGGGCATGGCGACCTTGTGTGTCGTATATAGTGACCCGGCATATGCTTTGGGGCAATATTTATGAACCTTTTGAATTATCTATAACATTACTTTGCTTGAAATGTCGATGGTTTGACCTTTAATCTTAGCGTGGTTTGGGTGGGTGCTTTCACAGAAATTTAATCAAAATGCTAGATCCTACCACAAGGATCTAGGGTACCGACAACTCTAGGCCTTGCTACACGAGCTCGGGTTGGTGCGTATGTTGTTAACCCTCGAGAATATGACCAAAACTAATTTTGTAAGCCCTTTGATATCATATCAGCCGGATTAATCGCCGCATATGCGCATGCCATGGTGCAGTACCGTCGAAATTCAACATTTCCAACATTATCAGGGTCTGAAAATCGTATTCTAGAACCTCTAGCGGTAGTTCTAACCGTTAAAAAAATCCCCAAAAAATCCCAAGGAGACTTTGAAGTCATATTAAAGTACTGAAGTGCTCACCAAGGCAAAGATCTAACCTTAAAGCTTAAAATGGACCAAGACTCACGCCCAAAATGCGAAATTATCCCCATACTTAAGGAATGTGTATATCTTACCCATGTGACCGCGTTCGTGTGATGTGTCCAATATACATTATCCAAGTCGTATTTTGACCCAAACATGATTAATATACATGCATACCTTGAGATATATCATGTCTATGGTGGCAAAGGATCGATATACGATTGGCAAAAAATTATGGAAGATACACCCCGCTTTTGAAGCTTTAAAAGGCGTAGCAGTTCAAAATTTGGTTGGGGCATGCTATAAATGCATTAGCTAGGAGTATATATGATGGATTCTCGTCAAACCACGCACCATACTACTTAGTATAGGTCCCATGTGGAAAGTATTCCTTGGTGTTGACTTGTAGAAAGCTCGTGGGGCGCCTAAATAAATTATTGAAAAAGTGATCCTTGTGGGAGGATCTAGAGCGTTCTAGGTCCTCCCACAAGGATCTCGGGATAGTAGCCAACAATGCATATCCGGTTCAGAGTGTTATGCAAGGCTTCGGGCGGTACCGGATGGTACATGTGGTGCGAGGGTTAATCTTGGTACTTCGTCGCCGGCGGGAGGCAACCACCAATCCCCCCCGGCCACCCGTGCTCCGGTTCTTGACCACCGCACCGTTGAGGCCGAACACCGTGGGTTTGGGAACACAAGGCAAGCGCCATGTACTCTCCCGCGCTGAAACGAAAGCGCTGGAGCTGTGGATGCATGGCAACGTGCCCCAATACCGCAAGTTGAAGGCAAAATTCGACGACTACGTCACCTACCGCAAGAGGTAAGTAAGAAATGAAACCCATAAGGTGCCTGGAAGACGTTTCATATATCTTCTAGGCATCTTCCACACGTCTTTGGTAAATACATGTCCTGACACTGTGCACGTATACATTCGCAGGGAAAGCCATATGGTTCGGAGACGTATTGGCGCACATGCCGGAGGGTCTCGCCTGATGGATGTGCCGCTGCATATGCACGGTAGCGACCCCAAGGTCTGGCTGGGGAGACCATTCACGGAGAATGAAGCGGCACTCGGCGAAGGGCCTCCTCACGTGTGTCAATCTTTCGGCTCGGTCGTGGTTCGAGGAGTTTGCTATCGCACGGCAGCTCAGGACAAGACGAAGAAAACTTGTCAACGTTACTTCCGAGCCTTTTCTCTGGAGAAAACATCAAAGGCGAGGAAATCGAGACTGACCGGTGCGTCCGTGCATTACGTTTTGGTGAATGTGCGCAGAATATGTACCGAATGTCTTCTGCGTGTCTTCTCGACGTCTTCGGGGATTCTTACTATAGAGTATAATTGTGGCTCCAACTCGCAGGTACGCCATGGTAGATAGCATCTACAAGGTCGACTTGGCCGCGAAAGAGTACATTCTTGTGAAGGGAAAGTGGTTCCCTGAATCCAACCAAGCGACGACAAAACGGTTTGCCAAGCTAAACTCGAAGTACGGGCCGGACAATACCGCAAAGGTGGTGTACACATACGACCCGGATGATCCCGAGACACCTTGGGACACTACTGATCCATTTATCCTGGCGGCTCAAATTGAGCACCAAGTTGTAATCAAGAAACATCTGTGATGAAGACGGCGGTGGTATTTGATTTAAAGGCTGACTTTTTCGAGTGCATCGACGATGATGGTTCACGACCGAAAGGTGCAAGACGCAAGCAAGAGGCGATCATGATAATACGCCGGGCATCGTACTTAGTGGTTTGTATGTTGAATAGATGCAATCGTACATGTATGTGTAGATAGACCTATCAATTAACTTAGCCGTATATTATGTATCATAGCAACAGAGCATGATGGCAACCCTGAAGTTGTTAGGAAGATACCTGGAATGTCTTCCGCATGTCTTCCGTGCGCCTTCTGAATGTCTTCTGTGATTACGCGACTAGTGTACGTGTGGTATGAAGTAGCTATGTGGCCAAATTGCATAATCATCACATATGTGTCGATAACACATGTCAGAATGTATTCTGGCCCAGAAGACATTCGGAACATCTTCCGGGTATCTTCCGGGAAGATTGCCCTTTGCATGTCTTCCGGGAAGATGTCTTCCGAAATCCGGAAGACATTCCGCACATCTTCGGCACGTCTTCCCCGAAGAGTGTCTTCTGGTTTCCAGAATACGTTCCACTCAGAAGACGTCTTCTGGAAACCAGAAGACATCATTTCTACGAAGACGTCTATAAGACGTTCAGAAGACGTCTTCTAGACGTCTTCTGATTTTCCCAGAATGTAGGGTCATGGCTTTGCCTGCACTGGCCTGGTCCTCCGCACTGATTGTGCCCCGGAGCTGCGTGACCCTGCAGCACAGGCTTTATACAAACACCATGGCATCAAACACCTGCAGTCGTCGCCTACCCTGCACTGGCAGAACTTCATGGCTGAATATGTGATCGGTAAGATCTCGTCGGTCTCCCGTGCACTTCTGGAGACAGCCGGTATGGACCTCGCCTATTGGCCTCTTGCAGACAGCCATGCCTGCCTGCTATGGGATATCCTACCTCATGGGCGGGACGCCGTGGTGCCATTCTATCATCTTATGGGCTATTACTTTACCTACTCCCGTATCGAGATATTCGGCACCCTATGCACTGTGACCATGGATGCTCAGCAGATGCGGGCCCGGCATCCGGGGTTCTCCAAGAAGCGGACCCCCCGGGCCTGGCAGGGACGGTTTGTGGGCATCAGCCTCAGGTCCTCGGCCTACAACGAAGGTGCTGGACCTGGAGAAAAACAAAGTTGTTTCCGAGGGCCGGCCGGACTTCATCAGAAACTATTCGGAGTTCGGGCAGTTGATGTCATCGTTCCCTGCCCCCGCTCCCGACGAGCAGCACTCCGCACCCGGTGCCCAGTGACAGGCCGGAGCCGTGGAGGGACTACACCACTGACATGGTGGTGTCGGTCCATTCCGTGGCTGCCTATTATGACGCCCGGGACGGTGAGACCTATGCCACCGTGCAGTTGCTTGACACTGGCTCTGCCGACACGGTAGCCCCTCATTTGTGTCGCACGGGTTATTTTATTTGTCGTGTCGCAAAAGATTCGTTTATATTAACGACGCGTCGCAGCCTTTTCAGAAATATGCTGTTTTTCATTTCGTTTCCCTTAAAGGAGCGAAACAGGTTTCCTGGAAAAAAGTGACATCAACAGGCCACACCGCAGGAGCTATCCCTCAAAAATTATGCCGTTGGAAATTTTCCAAAAGTTTTCTGCCCATGTCAGCAGTCCTACCCCGGATTGTGTCGAGCGCTCGCGCTTTACCGGCCAATCATGATACGATAGCATCTCAGCAGTCCTACCCCGGATTCTTTCGACCGATCGGTCGTAACCGACAACGAGAGAAACGTTTAACAATTCAAAATTATACCACGAAGATATATATGCTGTTTTTCATCCATGTCAGCAGTCCTACCATGATTGTGTCGAGCGCTCGCGCTTTACCGGCCAATCATGATACGATAACATCTCAGCAGTCCTACCCCGGATTCTTTCGACCGATCGTTCGTAACCGACAACGAGAGACACGGGTAACAATTCCATATTTTACCCCGAAGATATGCGGAATTTACAATTATGAATTTGTCGCAAAACTGCTCTAACAGGTTTACCGATCTCAACATCATCATCAGCAGTCCTACCCCGGATTGTTTCGCACTACAGCACCGATCGTTAGTAACCGACGACGAGAGACACGGGTAACAATTCCATATTTTACCCCGAAGATATGCGGAATTTCCAATTATTTACGCATCTCGTCATTCAAGATCATCTCACCACTCCTATCGGCGGCGCGGCCCGGACAAAAGTGGATATGGTATGATCCTGGTCGGCAACGTTTTCATTTTTCTCCAAGCTCTTATCTTGCGCCTACCTGCTCGCTGTCTCAGCGCGCGGCTTGTGTTTTTGTTTGATTAATGATTGTTGCGCGCTACTTTTCTTTAGCGATATTTCATATTGACCATGTTTTCGTGTGCATGCGTGGAACCCGGCGGGGGGGCGTTCCTGCGATGTTCTCACATGAGCCGCATCCCACCAGCAGCCCGTCCTGCGATATATGGATGATTGGAGGCCGTCGGGCGTGTTTGCATCCCGCTTGACGGTTTGGGTTCAATTTCCAACAGGAATTCTTCCTTCCTGAGCAGCGCTCTGTTTTTTTGCAGGTTTATGTTGTGCCTTTTCTGAAGGCGCCAGCAACGGCCATAGTGTATAATTCATGCTGTGCCTTTTCTGAAGCCGCCAGCAACGTTCCTGGCGGCATCTTTCCCTCTGGCCCTACTAAGCTGAAGGGGTGCTTGGAGACCGGCGGGATTCTCCGACGGGTTGGGTTCGATTCCCAACGTCTTTACTAACCAGCGTTTCGTTTTTTGCAGGTTTTGTTTTTTACGCCGAGCATCTTTTTATGCCGCCAGCAGAGTGCTCGCGGCATCCTGTGACTTCCAGCTCTGTTTAGGTTTCGCCGATTATTGATGTTCAGAATTTTAGATTTCCCACCCACTGTTCCGCTGCTGTTTTCAAAACGTCTATTTTGTACGTAGACGCCCACCCGAGGGTGAAATGCGGACAGCAGTTGGCTGTCGGTATTGGGTTCGATCCCCAACGTCCTGACTGATTCGCTGTTCGTGTGCTGCAGGAAACGTTTTGGTTCTGAAGATTTTGGAACGTGCGCTGTGCTCTAGTTTCCTAGTTTAGATTTTCATATCGCCCTCGGGTAGTTGAATCCTTGTATTAGAAACTAGCAGCCTAGTAGTAATAAGTAATTATGCTAATATTTTTTAAGAGAGTAATCGGTTTTCTCTTTGTATCTTTATCCATCTGAAATGCTTGCTTGCTTGCTACTCATGTATGCCTCGTGCTATATGAATGTCCCCAAGTGATCGTATAATACACCTGTGTTTTATGTAATATTCGCGGTACTACTCGTTCAGTAATTTTGTTTTTCAAGTCATAATCGCGGTACTATTCGTTTGTGTTCCCCCTAGCTTAATTTCATTTTCGGAAATTTTCTGTGAATTTTCACGACAGAAATGAGCGTGGCCCTGCGACAGACATGAGCGCCACGCTCATTTCTGTCGCACGGTATAATTACAGTTTGTCGCACGGTGCGACAAATAAAATAACCGGTGCGACAAATTTGAAGTGATTCCCTGCCGACACTTTCTGGACCACAGCCCAGCAGTACGTCATGGCTGACCCTGCAGGCACTGCTTGGTTTGACTTGGTCCACTGGCTGGACCGCCGCAGGGTTATTGACTGTGTCAACCAATACTACCCGCTCTGGACTCTGGCTAAGGCTCAGGAGGCCCGCGGTGATCCGCTGTATCCGGCACTCATTGTATCGACGGACATGAGGCGGTCCAGGTCCTATGGGGTGCTCTTCCGGCCTATGGCCTACGGTGATGTGACCGCCCCACGTGCCTATGCCATGGACCTCCGTGCCAGTCTGGTGGTGTTCCCTGATACCCACAGTGCTTGCCACCTTCCCTTCTCCCGGACCACCCGGAGCAGGACCAGTGGCTCCTTCCGCACTATGTGGTCCCACCAGAGGACACGGTCGGTGCACTGCCTGCCAGCGGCACCCTCAGCTTCTGTCATATCTCTACTGACCTCGCCGAACGCCTATACCACACTGCGGCTCCTGATCTGCCACTGCCGGGTGGGTACCGCCAGGCACTGTCTATGCCTGATGGAGCTCAGTGGGAGGAGGCTATTACCGGTGCGGAGGTGCAGCCTCTGATTGACCAGGGTAAGATAAAGCCGGTGGAGGAGCTTCCCGACGGTGAGATCGCCACCAGCACCATCTTTGTGCTGAACAAGCCCTGGAAGCCACGGGATGGCCTGCCGCCCGTCCAAATTCATAAAGCTCGGATGGCCGTGGCGGCCACGTGGCACTGGGGCTACACCCAGGCTGAGACCGCATGCACGCGGTACCAGACCTACCCACCTTCCGCCTTCTCTTCATCCTGTCTATTATCTTTGCTGGTATGGGGGTTATGGTCTATCACTTTGACGTCAGTCAGGCCTTTGTTCATGCCCGTCTGGAGGTTCCTATATATGCGCGGTTAAGTATAAGGGCAGATATGGCTATGCCAAGCTGCTCTATGCTCTCTACGGGCTGCGGACAGCTGGTGCTTCCTGGCAGAAGCTGGCCAACAAATTCATGAAGTCCTTCACCTATCAGGGAATGCACTTCACCCAGTCCACATATGACCCGTGCCTATACTATATTGTGACCTCTGTGTTCGTGGCCTTCGTGGCTGTCTACGTGGATGACTTCGGGCTGACATGTGATGATGCATTCCACCAGGCTTTCTGGGCAGCTTTCCAGGCGGCATTCAAGAGCAAGAATCTTGGCCGTATGACAGCCGTCCTGCAGCTTGCGGTTGACTATGATCGGTGGGGCATTGCACTGTCCCAAACCAGGCAGATCAAGGAGCTCATGTCCAAGTTCAAGCTTCCGGCCAATAAAACCTTTCACAATCCGATGGATGTGAACCTCATTATCTAGAAGCCGGAGCACCCTGATCTCACCCTTGTCACCCCGTATCTCTCACTGCTCGGGTCCCTGCCAGTGTGTATTGCTTTTTTCTTTCTTTACGGCCCGCAATCAGCAAAACCACTGGCCCGCTTTCGGCCAATACGGCCAGTCTCCAAAATTGCCCGCCGCAGGCGCGAAAATTTAATTTTAAGTATGGTGATATTGTAAAAAACGCATAATTTTGCATAGATTTTGGTATTTTCATATCAAACGTCACGGCCCGCATCCATATATTCCATCGGCCCGCATGCGGCCCGGAGTGGTGAGCTACGGCCCCGGGCCGGCCCGCCACGGTAAGCAATATACTCTGGTCCCTGCTGTGGATTGCACGGTGCACCAGGCCAGATGTGTATTACTCGGTCATATATCTGGCACAGTTCTCCTCGTGCCCCTCAGCTCAGGCCTGGGAGGCACTTCAGAGAGTGGCTCAGTATCTTTACTTCACACGGCACTACCGTATCCGTTATGCTTACCCCAGTGCACCGCTTTCTGTGCTCACAATACAGGTGTATTCGGATGCTGACCATGCTCGTGACAAACTCAACGGGTGCCTCTCCTACTCGGGGGGCATCGTGTTCCTCAACGGCATGGTGCTTCATTGGGTGTGTGCCCGCCAGACTGATGCTGAGATGTCCTCCACTGGATCTGAGTATGTGGCCGCCTCTGTGGTTGGGCAGCGGGCCATGTCTGCTATCCATATGATTGTGGAGATGTTCGGATTTATCAGAATCACGCAGCAGAGCCGGGTGTGTCTGCTCTGGCTCTGTCTACGGCCTTCCCTGCAGCTGACACTTCTTGGATGCAGAGGGCGGCCACGTTCTTCGAGAATCATGCTATGGGTCATGCTCAGATGGGCCCCGCCTCCCCCCTACACTATCGGGAAGCTGAGCCTGTCGCCTGACAGCAGCCTGTATGCCCTGCCTCACGCGGTGCCGGTACCATTTGACGGCACGGGCTATGAGGACGGTCCGCGGGAGTACCACTCTCAGCGGTCTGGCATGTATGGTACCTCTGGACCCTTCATTCCCAGGCTGGAGCTCCCGGTGGCTGTCATGATTGACAACCAGGCGGCCTCCTCCATTCTGAGGAATGTCATGCTATCCACCAAGGTTAAGCACGTGTTGATCCGTTTTCACTGCTTTCGGGGGTGGGTGTGTGCTGGGTACCTAGTGCCTGTTTACATCAACACTTTACTCAACCTGGCTGATATCTTCACCAAGCCTCTTCCTGGGCTCAAGGACAAGGTGCGGGTTATCATCAGCATGATCGAGTCCTTCATGGACGTGATCCGCCCGCGCCCCAGTGGTGCGGGTGACTCCTAAGTTCTCTGGTCCTCTGTCCGGCTGAGCTGCATGCCTATGAGCCGGCAGCGGTCGGGCAAGGGGTCTTACGGTCTTTCTGGTCTGACTGGATTGATGCCCTTTGACGTGGTGCCCTTCTGGACTGGACTTTTTGTACGTGGACAGCAGACTGGTACCTATGACCTGCCCTATGAGACCTTAGACACCGACAGCTCTACTCTGACCTTAAGCACATCTGACTGGATTCTGGCCTTTGACTACATCCTGTACTTCTTTGACGTCTTCTATGGCCTCGAGTACTGGTTGACCGTCGAGCTGAGCAGCATCGGATGAGAGTATCTATCGGGGAGCGAGATCTGGCGGAGAACAGTTACTATTTTCATATCCTTGTGGCAGTCCACCTAGTTGGCATGCATATACGAGTACTATAGCATTCGGTTTAGAGGGTTAGCCGGAAGCGGGGATGGCGGCAGGTCGGCCCTTTGGTTGATGTTGTTCTGATCCGTGGACGGGGACCTCTTAGTTTGCATTAGCTACCTGTTTCACATTCTTGTGCCACCTCAGCCGAGGTGGTGTGCTGAGATTCAGTAGTTCAGTACCACGTATGACGTATGACAGTGACAGTGACAGTACAGTGACTTCCTACCTGTACTCAGTAGTTCGACTTCGGTAGCTTAGACTGTGACACACGATATGATTGCCTAGTGACGGTCTCAGAGCTTAGATAGCCTGAGAGTCGTGTATTCATTTCTATCTTTTGATATACCCGATTGCCTCGCTCAAACCCTACGGCGTTCAGCGTTTTCACTGTGTCACTAGGACATTCTAGTAATCCGTACCCCGAAGCCAGGTGTCAGTCACAGAGTTCCGCTCCACGACGAGGGCCAAGACGTCATAGAGGAGCCCATTAACTTTCTCGATAACCAGAGAGGTGGGGTCGTCGAGGTCAAAGGGGGCCAAGTCCAGCCCAGCGGACTCAAACTCGGTCCGAAGCTGCACCACCAACTCGGAGAGGCGGTCGGTGTCGTCAGTACCACGATAATGATGTTTCTTGGAACCAAGGATATCCTCGCGGATACCCTTGGCCCAAGCCCGATGCAAGCGCCCCTTGTACACCGCGTCAACCGTGGCATGCTGGTCGACCAGGTGCTTCCGCAACGCGACAGCAGCGTCGGTGTTGCTGGAAGCAGCAGGGGGCACCACAGGCGGGGTGCTAGCGGTCGGAGTGTCCCGAACCGCATCCAGAAGCCGTATTGAGGCGTCCAAGTCGGAATCCCTCAATAGGCGTTTGCGAGCTCTTGTAGATGCTGCCATACTCTTGAAAGCCAGAGAAAAGATGATGCGCGGCTGCACGTTTGGGTGTTGTGGCGGAAATGGAGGGTAGGCGTAACGGCAGAACGTGCGGAGAGGCGAAACGAGCGTGGGGCACTTGCAGATGTCGTCGTGGTCAAAGGCGTCCGGTGCACCAACCCAAAGTACGATTCGTAAACCAGCGGGATCAGGGCAGGTAAGATAACGTAAATGAACATTGCCAAAATCGAGCAATAGCAACGCGCGGTGCCCATGACCCGCAGCCCCAAAAGACGTTTACCGTAAAGCCATGTCACAAATCCTAGTTGCACCCAAACAAACGCGCAAGTGCGCACCACCTCTTCAAGCGGTTGCTTAGCCAAACATGGCCAAGATAGCAAGTGGAATAAAAGCGTGGATGGGGCCACGACCTACCGGAATATCCTAGTTCACTAGATATCAGAGGTCCCGAACTGTGTGTGGATAAAACTCTGTAGATAAATAAACCCTAAGCTATATATACCCGGAACGATCACGGACGGTTTCGGAGTCTAGCCTACCTGTGACACAGCGTGTGTCACAGCACGAACCTATAGATCAGTCAGCAGTCCAGTGTTGGTCCTAGAGATCTGTCATAGGAGCCTGCACCGGGACTCGACAGACTATTGTGGATACGTGAACCAGTATGCATGTTTTTTGACGGTGCTTTTCTGCTACTATTCTCGGTTTATAGACGACGGGTGACCTGCCACGTCATCATAACGCGCAGTGTAATGCAGACGCGTGGCAGACACGTAGGCTGCGATATGCGTTTATATATGCGGTACGGTATGCCTTCATTATGCTGTTTGCTATTGTGGTTGGAGTGATCATCGAGCAATCAACGGAGAGAGATATTTTTTGGGATTGGGTGTGTTCATAAACACAAGCCCCGCGTCAAAAAACGCGGCTATACAACTATCATCACACGGGTATTGTTGCATGGACGTTGTCTATTCGTTTGTTTACAAGTATAATGTTTGCTAGTGTTAGTAGTCTTACTATATGGTTGCCCATAAATGTTCGATAGTGAATTTTCCGTGCCGTGCCAAATGGTCATGTTGTCTGCCGATTTGATACAAATGACTAGCTACATGACTTCAAAGTAATTGTCATCATTATTGCTCCAGACAAGACAGAGAGTTGGCGGCATCGCATTGGCACATCATGGCATTTATTTGGTGTCTTCAGTCTTCCATTATTCCAAACGGACCACCTCGGGATCATGCTTCTCAACGGAATAATGATACTGCAACACAAAGTTTGGGAAAGCATCGATTCCAAAACCTGCGGGCTTCAGAGCTTTCCACATCGAGGTTCCAGGTTCCGATTCCGCCAACACTCCTGCATCGCACTGTGGGCAATGGCCA
>LGRX02026189.1:0-21763 GCA_001247695.2 Cymbomonas tetramitiformis | reverse complement strand
TTCGACCGTTGCTAGGAGGGATGGTGCTCTAAAACAAGAGCAGTTTCTTCTACCAAATTCGTCGGCCGTTTTAACTTAGTAACTTGGCACGTTTGCCCCTCTCCCGAACAAACCACTTGTTTTTTTGCACTTCTACCTACACCACACAATTATGCCCAATATTGTGCACCTTATATGTTTTTTTGTTTTTTCGCGATTTTTAAAGCTTTTTTCAAAAAAACACAAATACGGAAGACACCCCAGATATCTTCTGTGCATCTTGTTACCCTCCAGAGATGTCTTTGAGGAAGACATGTCTTCTGGAAATCTGCAACTTGTAGAAGTTCCACCGAACGTCTTAACACCCCTCTCGCTAGGTAGACATTAGAAGACGCGTAGAAGATCGTCAAAAAAATGAGGAAGACGCCCCTAAGAGGGGTGTTAAGACGTTCGGTGGAACTTCTACAAGTTGCAGATTTCCAGAAGACATGTCTTCCTCAAAGACATCTCTAAGACAACCGGAAGATGTACAGAAGATATCTGGGGTATCTTCCGCAAACACAGCCAAGAAGACGTCCGGAAGATGTCAAAAAAATGTCTTCCGCGTGTCTTCTGTGTGTCTTCCGCGCGTCTTCCGCGCGTCTTTCGCACCTCTTCTGGGTTCAGGAAGACATATATTCCCCGAAGATGTCTGGAAGATTTACAGAAGGTATCTGGGGTATCTTCCGCAAGCACAGTCAAGAAGACGTCCGGAAGATGTCGGGAAATGTCTTCCACGTGTCTTCTGAGTGACTTCTGAACGTCTTCTGAGTGTTTGTCTTCAGGATGCCCTCCGCACTACCTTGGCCAAGTGTCCTTTGTATAGGAGATAGAATGGCAAGTAAACGTGCCGCGCATCTCCAAAAGGGGGAAGCGCCCCCAAAGACCAAAATGTCGTCCTTCAAACGAGCGATGCTCACTAAACCCCCCCCCGAATCCGCGGCGGAGGTCTTCCGTCAATCCAAGCCGGAGGTCTTGAAGGGGAAGATGGCAGCGGTGCACGATTGGTTGTCTACGGTGTCGCCATCCCGCGAGCTGGACCATGAGATGACGGCATGGCTCGGGGAATCCGTCTACATTCATGAGCATTCCCCTGCAACAAGGTGCTTGCTTGTCTCCATAACCCACATGCATCTATCATGCACATTTATGCAGTTTGGAATGCATACAACCGAAGATGTGTGGAGCATTTTCTGCGCAACTTCCGGACGTCTTCCATGTGTCTTCTATGAATTCACCATCACAATGTTTTCGCAGGGCTGAAGATCATGAGGACGCGGTTCGTATTTGCGTGCCGCGTCAAAGCAACCGGCCACCTTTCGGCTTAGCTGAGCCCACTAATGTGCTTTTCTCGGTTCAAGAGTTTTTTGGCTATGTGCAAGCAATTTCAGACTTGCATGAACCGGGCTTTAAGGAGCATACGTGGGAGGACATTTTCTCCGATCCATTGGACTTGGCCGATGATCCGGGCACGGTGCACTTTCGACAACATAAGTGGCTGCTTGAGCCTCCCATTGGCGTCAACCTCCGAGGAATGGTGTTGAAGATACGGGATGCAATCGCATCGGGCGAACCATATCATCGTCCTCCGGAGCTTGTGAGTGATGGGGATAGGCGGATGAATCCGCAAAGGCTTTCACCTTCACCTCCGGCCCCGATGGATGAAGTTGTGGACATGACCTATACCGAAGTCCATGAGCCCGAGGACCCTCCCCCGGAGATGCCAACACGAAGGTGCGAACCGGTTGCCACGGCATGCCCGTATCTCCATGAAAGATGTATGCCTGCACGCTCCATCGGAAGTCGTTCCGAACACGTTCCGAGCGTCTTCTGCGCATCTTCCGGGCTCATGGACTTCGGTAAATCTAACGTAGAGCAAAATGACAATATCAGAATCTGAAATCAAGCATTCCAAAACTGAAATCTGAAATCCACCGTAGAGCAAAATCAGCCAAAACTGAAAATCGGAAATCTAATGTGGAGCAAAATGACACATATAAAAATCTGAAATTGGTTTGTAAAATCTGAAATCAAGCATTCAAAAAACTGAAACCTGAAATCTAACGTAGAGCAAAATCAGCCAAAATTGAAATTTGGAAAATCTAACATAGAGCAAAATGACAAATGCAAAAGTCTGAAATGGAGCATTCCAAAAACTGAAAACTGACATCCAACATAGAGCCAAATTAGCCAAAATTGAAAATCGGAAATCTAACGTAGAGCAAAATGACAAATGTAAAAAATCTGAAATCAAGCATTCCAAAAACTGAAATCAGAAAACTAACGTAGATCAAAATTAGCTGAGATTGAAAATTTGGAAATCTAACGTAGAGCAAAATGACATATGTAAAATTGCTCTTTCGCATTTTCCCTTCAATTTCAACAAATGCAACAATCTTGATTATTGCTAATTAATTACAAATGGTCATCACAAATCACAATGGTCAAATGGGGGCAAGGCCATAAGAAGATGTTGCGTCCGAACGGCACGAACACCGGACCGAAGACGCTCAAGTGTCACGAAGGCGTTGAAAATGCTACAAGCGGGCATCATGAGCGTGCTAGCGTCTTGGGATAGAGACGAGGGCTACTCGAAAAACATGCTTGAAGACTTGATCGGGCAGTTGACGGTCATAACGAGAGAGCTCACTTCGGAGCTTGTAGACTGTAAGGTACGGAAGACATCTTGAAGACATCCCGAATACGTTCCGAGTACATTCCAAACGTCTTCCTTAATTACCTTTTATTTGGTGATTTTGCAGGATGTTCCTAAGCTTCAAACTCTGGTGGATGAGTTCTTCAAGTCACTCGAGCGCGATGGCTCACCTGACCGGCTGGTCATCAACACGCATTTGCTTTCCCACTTCCCCGACCAACTCCTCATGTATGGTCCAATACGGGGGACATGGATGTACGTGTTCGAATCATTCAACGGGAAGATTCGAAGGTGGGTGAAGAACAATGGCTACTATCCTTAATCCAGATCCTCCCACAAGAATCTAGCGCAAATGGGCATGGCGACCTTGTGTGTCGTATATAGTGACCCGGCATATGCTTTGGGGCAATATTTATGAACCTTTTGAATTATCTATAACATTACTTTGCTTGAAATGTCGATGGTTTGACCTTTAATCTTAGCGTGGTTTGGGTGGGTGCTTTCACAGAAATTTAATCAAAATGCTAGATCCTACCACAAGGATCTAGGGTACCGACAACTCTAGGCCTTGCTACACGAGCTCGGGTTGGTGCGTATGTTGTTAACCCTCGAGAATATGACCAAAACTAATTTTGTAAGCCCTTTGATATCATATCAGCCGGATTAATCGCCGCATATGCGCATGCCATGGTGCAGTACCGTCGAAATTCAACATTTCCAACATTATCAGGGTCTGAAAATCGTATTCTAGAACCTCTAGCGGTAGTTCTAACCGTTAAAAAAATCCCCAAAAAATCCCAAGGAGACTTTGAAGTCATATTAAAGTACTGAAGTGCTCACCAAGGCAAAGATCTAACCTTAAAGCTTAAAATGGACCAAGACTCACGCCCAAAATGCGAAATTATCCCCATACTTAAGGAATGTGTATATCTTACCCATGTGACCGCGTTCGTGTGATGTGTCCAATATACATTATCCAAGTCGCATTTTGACCCAAACATGATTAATATACATGCATACCTTGAGATATATCATGTCTATGGTGGCAAAGGATCGATATACGATTGGCAAAAAATTATGGAAGATACACCCCGCTTTTGAAGCTTTAAAAGGCGTAGCAGTTCAAAATTTGGTTGGGGCATGCTATAAATGCATTAGCTAGGAGTATATATGATGGATTCTCGTCAAACCACGCACCATACTACTTAGTATAGGTCCCATGTGGAAAGTATTCCTTGGTGTTGACTTGTAGAAAGCTCGTGGGGCGCCTAAATAAATTATTGAAAAAGTGATCCTTGTGGGAGGATCTAGAGCGTTCTAGGTCCTCCCACAAGGATCTCGGGATAGTAGCCAACAATGCATATCCGGTTCAGAGTGTTATGCAAGGCTTCGGGCGGTACCGGATGGTACATGTGGTGCGAGGGTTAATCTTGGTACTTCGTCGCCGGCGGGAGGCAACCACCAATCCCACCCGGCCACCCCTGCTCCGGTTCTTGACCACCGCACCGGTCGCCGAACACCGTGGTTTTGGGAACACAAGGCAAGCGCCATGTACTCTCCCGCGCTGAAACGAAAGCGCTGGAGCTGTGGATGCATGGCAACGTGCCCCAATACCGCAAGTTGAAGGCAAAATTCGACGACTACGTCACCTACTGCAAGAGGTAAGTAAGAAATGAAACCCATAAGGTGCCCGGAAGACGTTTCATATATCTTCTAGGCATCTTCCACACGTCTTTGGTAAATACATGTCCTGACACTGTGCACGTATACATTCGCAGGGAAAACCATATGGTTCGGAGACGTATTGGCGCACATGCCGGAGGGTCTCGCCTGATGGATGTGCCGTTGCATATGCACGGTAGCGACCCCAAGGTCTGGCTGGGGAGACCATTCACGGAGAATGAAGCGGCACTCGTCGAAGGGCCTCCTCACGTGTGTCAATCTTTCGGCTCGGTCGTGGTTCGAGGAGTTTGCTATCGCACGGCAGCTCAGGACAAGACGAAGAAAACTTGTCAACGTTACTTCCGAGCCTTTTTCTCTGGAGAAAACATCAAAGGCGAGGAAATCGAGACTGACCGGTGCGTCCGTGCATTACGTTTTGGTAAATGTGCGCAGAATATGTACCGAATGTCTTCTATGTGTCTTCTCGACGTCTTCGGGTATTCTTACTATAGAGTATTGTGGCTCCAACTCGCAGGTACGCCATGGTAGATAGCATCTACAAGGTCGACTTGGCCGCGAAAGAGTACATTCTTGTGAAGGGAAAGTGGTTCCCCGAATTCAACCAAGCGACGACAAAACGGTTTGCCAAGCTAAACTCGAAGTACGGGCCGGACAATACCGCAAAGGTGGTGTACACATACGACCCGGATGATCCCGAGACACCTTGGGACACTACTGATCCATTCATCCTGGCGGCTCAAATTGAGCACCAAGTTGTAATCAAGAAACATCCTGTGATGAAGACGGCGGCGGTATTTGATTTAAAGGCTGACTTTTTCGAGTGCATCGACGATGATGGTTCACGACCGAAAGGTGCAAGACGCAAGAGGCGATCATGATAATACGCCGGGCATCGTACTTAGTGGTCTGTATGTTGAATAGATGCAATCGTATATGTATGTGTAGATAGACCTATCAATTAACTTAGCCGTATATTATGTATCATAGCAACAGAGCATGATGACAACCCTGAAGCTGTTAGGAAGATACCTGGAATGTCTTCCGCATGTCTTCCGTGCGCCTTCTGAATGTCTTCTGTGATTACGCGACTAGTGTACGTGTGGTATGAAGTAGCTATGTGGCCAAATTGCATAATCATCACATATGTGTCGATAACACATGTCAGAATGTATTCTGGCCCAGAAGACATTCGGAACATCTTCCGGGTATCTTCCGGGAAGACTGCCCTTTGCATGTCTTCCGGGAAGATGTCTTCCGAAATCCGGAAGACATTCCGCACATCTTCGGCACGTCTTCCCCGAAGAGTGTCTTCTGGTTTCCAGAAGACGTTCCACTCAGAAGACGTCTTCTGGAAACCAGAAGACATCATTTCTACGAAGACGTCTATAAGACGTTCAGAAGACGTCTTCTAGACGTCTTCTGATTTTCCCAGAATGTAGGGTCATGGCTTTGCCTGCACTGGCCTGGTCCTCCGCACTGATTGTGCCCCGGAGCTGCGTGACCCTGCAGCACAGGCTTTATACAAACACCATGGCATCAAACACCTGCAGTCGTCGCCTACCCTGCACTGGCAGAACTTCATGGCTGAATATGTGATCGGTAAGATCTCGTCGGTCTCCCGTGCACTTCTGGAGACAGCCGGTATGGACCTCGCCTATTGGCCTCTTGCAGACAGCCATGCCTGCCTGCTATGGGATATCCTACCTCATGGGCGGGACGCCGTGGTGCCATTCTATCATCTTATGGGCTATTACTTTACCTACTCCCGTATCGAGATATTCGGCACCCTATGCACTGTGACCATGGATGCTCAGCAGATGCGGGCCCGGCATCCGGGGTTCTCCAAGAAGCGGACCCCCCGGGCCTGGCAGGGACGGTTTGTGGGCATCAGCCTCAGGTCCTCGGCCTACAACGAAGGTGCTGGACCTGGAGAAAAACAAAGTTGTTTCCGAGGGCCGGCCGGACTTCATCAGAAACTATTCGGAGTTCGGGCAGTTGATGTCATCGTTCCCTGCCCCCGCTCCCGACGAGCAGCACTCCGCACCCGGTGCCCAGTGACAGGCCGGAGCCGTGGAGGGACTACACCACTGACATGGTGGTGTCGGTCCATTCCGTGGCTGCCTATTATGACGCCCGGGACGGTGAGACCTATGCCACCGTGCAGTTGCTTGACACTGGCTCTGCCGACACGGTAGCCCCTCATTTGTGTCGCACGGGTTATTTTATTTGTCGTGTCGCAAAAGATTCGTTTATATTAACGACGCGTCGCAGCCTTTTCAGAAATATGCTGTTTTTCATTTCGTTTCCCTTAAAGGAGCGAAACAGGTTTCCTGGAAAAAAGTGACATCAACAGGCCACACCGCAGGAGCTATCCCTCAAAAATTATGCCGTTGGAAATTTTCCAAAAGTTTTCTGCCCATGTCAGCAGTCCTACCCCGGATTGTGTCGAGCGCTCGCGCTTTACCGGCCAATCATGATACGATAGCATCTCAGCAGTCCTACCCCGGATTCTTTCGACCGATCGGTCGTAACCGACAACGAGAGAAACGTTTAACAATTCAAAATTATACCACGAAGATATATATGCTGTTTTTCATCCATGTCAGCAGTCCTACCATGATTGTGTCGAGCGCTCGCGCTTTACCGGCCAATCATGATACGATAGCATCTCGGCAGTCCTACCCCGGATTCTTTCGACCGATCGTTCGTAACCGACAACGAGAGACACGGGTAACAATTCCATATTTTACCCCGAAGATATGCGGAATTTACAATTATGAATTTGTCGCAAAACTGCTCTATAAACAGGTTTACCGATCTCAACATCATCATCAGCAGTCCTACCCCGGATTGTTTCGCACTACAGCACCGATCGTTAGTAACCGACGACGAGAGACACGGGTAACAATTCCATATTTTACCCCGAAGATATGCGGAATTTCCAATTATTTACGCATCTCGTCATTCAAGATCATCTCACCACTCCTATCGGCGGCGCGGCCCGGACAAAAGTGGATATGGTATGATCCTGGTCGGCAACGTTTTCATTTTTCTCCAAGCTCTTATCTTGCGCCTACCTGCTCGCTGTCTCAGCGCGCGGCTTGTGTTTTTGTTTGATTAATGATTGTTGCGCGCTACTTTTCTTTAGCGATATTTCATATTGACCATGTTTTCGTGTGCATGCGTGGAACCCGGCGGGGGGGCGTTCCTGCGATGTTCTCACATGAGCCGCATCCCACCAGCAGCCCGTCCTGCGATATATGGATGATTGGAGGCCGTCGGGCGTGTTTGCATCCCGCTTGACGGTTTGGGTTCAATTTCCAACAGGAATTCTTCCTTCCTGAGCAGCGCTCTGTTTTTTTGCAGGTTTATGTTGTGCCTTTTCTGAAGGCGCCAGCAACGGCCATAGTGTATAATTCATGCTGTGCCTTTTCTGAAGCCGCCAGCAACGTTCCTGGCGGCATCTTTCCCTCTGGCCCTACTAAGCTGAAGGGGTGCTTGGAGACCGGCGGGATTCTCCGACGGGTTGGGTTCGATACTTCGATTCCCAACGTCTTTACTAACCAGCGTTTCGTTTTTTGCAGGTTTTGTTTTTTACGCCGAGCATCTTTTTATGCCGCCAGCAGGCGGCATCCTGTGACTTCCAGCTCTGTTTAGGTTTCGCCGATTATTGATGTTCAGAATTTTAGATTTCCCACCCACTGTTCCGCTGCTGTTTTCAAAACGTCTATTTTGTACGTAGACGCCCACCCGAGGGTGAAATGCGGGCAGCAGTTGGCTGTCGGTATTGGGTTCGATCCCCAACGTCCTGACTGATTCGCTGTTCGTGTGCTGCAGGAAACGTTTTGGTTCTGAAGATTTTGGAACGTGCGCTGTGCTCTAGTTTCCTAGTTTAGATTTTCATATCGCGCCCTCGGGTAGTTGAATCCTTGTATTAGAAACTAGCAGCCTAGTAGTAATAAGTAATTATGCTAATATTTTTTAAGAGAGTAATCGGTTTTTCTCTTTGTATCTTTATCCATCTGAAATGCTTGCTTGCTTGCTACTCATGTATGCCTCGTGCTATATGAATGTCCCCAAGTGATTGTATAATACACCTGTGTTTTATGTAATATTCGCGGTACTACTCGTTCAGTAATTTTGTTTTTCAAGTCATAATCGCGGTACTATTCGTTTGTGTTCCCCCTAGCTTAATTTCATTTTCGGAAATTTTCTGTGAATTTTCACGACAGAAATGAGCGTGGCCCTGCGACAGACATGAGCGCCACGCTCATTTCTGTCGCACGGTATAATTACAGTTTGTCGCACGGTGCGACAAATAAAATAACCGGTGCGACAAATTTGAAGTGCTTCCCTGCCGACACTTTCTGGACCACAGCCCAGCAGTACGTCATGGCTGACCCTGCAGGCACTGCTTGGTTTGACTTGGTCCACTGGCTGGACCGCCGCAGGGTTATTGACTGTGTCAACCAATACTACCCGCTCTGGACTCTGGCTAAGGCTCAGGAGGCCCGCGGTGATCCGCTGTATCCGGCACTCATTGTATCGACGGACATGAGGCGGTCCAGGTCCTATGGGGTGCTCTTCCGGCCTATGGCCTACGGTGATGTGACCGCCCCACGTGCCTATGCCATGGACCTCCGTGCCAGTCTGGTGGTGTTCCCTGATACCCACAGTGCTTGCCACCTTCCCTTCTCCCGGACCACCCGGAGCAGGACCAGTGGCTCCTTCCGCACTATGTGGTCCCACCAGAGGACACGGTCGGTGCACTGCCTGCCAGCGGCACCCTCAGCTTCTGTCATATCTCTACTGACCTCGCCGAACGCCTATACCACACTGCGGCTCCTGATCTGCCACTGCCGGGTGGGTACCGCCAGGCACTGTCTATGCCTGATGGAGCTCAGTGGGAGGAGGCTATTACCGGTGCGGAGGTGCAGCCTCTGATTGACCAGGGTAAGATAAAGCCGGTGGAGGAGCTTCCCGACGGTGAGATCGCCACCAGCACCATCTTTGTGCTGAACAAGCCCTGGAAGCCACGGGATGGCCTGCCGCCCGTCCAAATTCATAAAGCTCGGATGGCCGTGGCGGCCACGTGGCACTGGGGCTACACCCAGGCTGAGACCGCATGCACGCGGTACCAGACCTACCCACCTTCCGCCTTCTCTTCATCCTGTCTATTATCTTTGCTGGTATGGGGGTTATGGTCTATCACTTTGACGTCAGTCAGGCCTTTGTTCATGCCCGTCTGGAGGTTCCTATATATGCGCGGTTAAGTATAAGGGCAGATATGGCTATGCCAAGCTGCTCTATGCTCTCTACGGGCTGCGGACAGCTGGTGCTTCCTGGCAGAAGCTGGCCAACAAATTCATGAAGTCCTTCACCTATCAGGGAATGCACTTCACCCAGTCCACATATGACCCGTGCCTATACTATATTGTGACCTCTGTGTTCGTGGCCTTCGTGGCTGTCTACGTGGATGACTTCGGGCTGACATGTGATGATGCATTCCACCAGGCTTTCTGGGCAGCTTTCCAGGCGGCATTCAAGAGCAAGAATCTTGGCCGTATGACAGCCGTCCTGCAGCTTGCGGTTGACTATGATCGGTGGGGCATTGCACTGTCCCAAACCAGGCAGATCAAGGAGCTCATGTCCAAGTTCAAGCTTCCGGCCAATAAAACCTTTCACAATCCGATGGATGTGAACCTCATTATCTAGAAGCCGGAGCACCCTGATCTCACCCTTGTCACCCCGTATCTCTCACTGCTCGGGTCCCTGCCAGTGTGTATTGCTTTTTTCTTTCTTTACGGCCCGCAATCAGCAAAACCACTGGCCCGCTTTCGGCCAATACGGCCAGTCTCCAAAATTGCCCGCCGCAGGCGCGAAAATTTAATTTTAAGTATGGTGATATTGTAAAAAACGCATAATTTTGCATAGATTTTGGTATTTTCATATCAAACGTCACGGCCCGCATCCATATATTCCATCGGCCCGCATGCGGCCCGGAGTGGTGAGCTACGGCCCCGGGCCGGCCCGCCACGGTAAGCAATATACTCTGGTCCCTGCTGTGGATTGCACGGTGCACCAGGCCAGATGTGTATTACTCGGTCATATATCTGGCACAGTTCTCCTCGTGCCCCTCAGCTCAGGCCTGGGAGGCACTTCAGAGAGTGGCTCAGTATCTTTACTTCACACGGCACTACCGTATCCGTTATGCTTACCCCAGTGCACCGCTTTCTGTGCTCACAATACAGGTGTATTCGGATGCTGACCATGCTCGTGACAAACTCAACGGGTGCCTCTCCTACTCGGGGGGCATCGTGTTCCTCAACGGCATGGTGCTTCATTGGGTGTGTGCCCGCCAGACTGATGCTGAGATGTCCTCCACTGGATCTGAGTATGTGGCCGCCTCTGTGGTTGGGCAGCGGGCCATGTCTGCTATCCATATGATTGTGGAGATGTTCGGATTTATCAGAATCACGCAGCACGAGCGGGGTGTGTCTGCTCTGGCTCTGTCTACGGCCTTCCCTGCAGCTGACACTTCTTGGATGCAGAGGGCGGCCACGTTCTTCGAGAATCATGCTATGGGTCATGCTCAGATGGGCCCCGCCTCCCCCCTACACTATCGGGAAGCTGAGCCTGTCGCCTGACAGCAGCCTGTATGCCCTGCCTCACGCGGTGCCGGTACCATTTGACGGCACGGGCTATGAGGACGGTCCGCGGGAGTACCACTCTCAGCGGTCTGGCATGTATGGTACCTCTGGACCCTTCATTCCCAGGCTGGAGCTCCCGGTGGCTGTCATGATTGACAACCAGGCGGCCTCCTCCATTCTGAGGAATGTCATGCTATCCACCAAGGTTAAGCACGTGTTGATCCGTTTTCACTGCTTTCGGGGGTGGGTGTGTGCTGGGTACCTAGTGCCTGTTTACATCAACACTTTACTCAACCTGGCTGATATCTTCACCAAGCCTCTTCCTGGGCTCAAGGACAAGGTGCGGGTTATCATCAGCATGATCGAGTCCTTCATGGACGTGATCCGCCCGCGCCCCAGTGGTGCGGGTGACTCCTAAGTTCTCTGGTCCTCTGTCCGGCTGAGCTGCATGCCTATGAGCCGGCAGCGGTCGGGCAAGGGGTCTTACGGTCTTTCTGGTCTGACTGGATTGATGCCCTTTGACGTGGTGCCCTTCTGGACTGGACTTTTTGTACGTGGACAGCAGACTGGTACCTATGACCTGCCCTATGAGACCTTAGACACCGACAGCTCTACTCTGACCTTAAGCACATCTGACTGGATTCTGGCCTTTGACTACATCCTGTACTTCTTTGACGTCTTCTATGGCCTCGAGTACTGGTTGACCGTCGAGCTGAGCAGCATCGGATGAGAGTATCTATCGGGGAGCGAGATCTGGCGGAGAACAGTTACTATTTTCATATCCTTGTGGCAGTCCACCTAGTTGGCATGCATATACGAGTACTATAGCATTCGGTTTAGAGGGTTAGCCGGAAGCGGGGATGGCGGCAGGTCGGCCCTTTGGTTGATGTTGTTCTGATCCGTGGACGGGGACCTCTTAGTTTGCATTAGCTACCTGTTTCACATTCTTGTGCCACCTCAGCCGAGGTGGTGTGCTGAGATTCAGTAGTTCAGTACCACGTATGACGTATGACAGTGACAGTGACAGTACAGTGACTTCCTACCTGTACTCAGTAGTTCGACTTCGGTAGCTTAGACTGTGACACACGATATGATTGCCTAGTGACGGCCTCAGAGCTTAGATAGCCTGAGAGTCGTGTATTCATTTCTATCTTTTGATATACCCGATTGCCTCGCTCAAACCCTACGGCGTTCAGCGTTTTCACTGTGTCACTAGGACATTCTAGTAATCCGTACCCCGAAGCCAGGTGTCAGTCACAGAGTTCCGCTCCACGACGAGGGCCAAGACGTCATAGAGGAGCCCATTAACTTTCTCGATAACCAGAGAGGTGGGGTCGTCGAGGTCAAAGGGGGCCAAGTCCAGCCCAGCGGACTGAAACTCGGTCCGAAGCTGCACCACCAACTCGGAGAGGCGGTCGGTGTCGTCGGTACCACGATAATGATGTTTCTTGGAACCAAGGATATCCTCGCGGATACCCTTGGCCCAAGCCCGATGTAAGCGCCCCTTGTACACCGCGTCAACCGTGGCATGTTGGTCGACAGGTGCTTCCGCAACGCGACAGCAGCGTCGGAGTTGCTGGAAGCAGCAGGGGGCACCACAGGTGGGGTGCTAGCGGTCGGAGTGTCCCGAACCGCATCCAGAAGCCGTATTGAGGCGTCCAAGTCGGAATCCCTCAATAGGCGTTTGCGAGCTCTTGTAGATGCTGCCATACTCTTGAAAGCCAGAGAAAAGATGATGCGCGGCTGCACGTTTGGGTGTTGTGGCGGAAATGGAGGGTAGGCGTAACGGCAGAACGTGCGGAGAGGCGAAACGAGCGTGGGACACTTGCAGATGTCGTCGTGGTCAAAGGTGTCCGGAGCACCAGCCCAAAGTACGTAAACCAGCGGGATCAGGGCAGGTAAGATAACGTAAATTGAACATTGCCAAAATCGAGCAATAGCAACGCGCGGTGCCCATGACCCGCAGCCCCAAAAGACGTTTACCGTAAAGCCATGTCACAAATCCTAGTTGCACCCAAACGCGCAAGTGCGCACCACCTCTTCAAGCGGCTGCTTAGCCAATCATGGCCAAGATAGCAAGTGGAATAAAAGCGTGGATGGGGCCACGACCTACCGGAATATCCTAGTTCACTAGATATCAGAGGTCCCGAACTGTGTGTGGATAAAACTCTGTAGATAAATAAACCCTAAGCTATATATACCCGGAACGATCACGGACGGTTTCGGAGTCTAGCCTACCTGTGACACAGCGTGTGTCACAGCACGAACCTATAGATCAGTCAGCAGTCCAGTGTTGGTCCTAGAGATCTGTCATAGGAGCCTGCACCGGGACTCGACAGACTATTGTGGATACGTGAACCAGTATGCATGTTTTTTGACGGTGCTTTTCTGCTACTATTCTCGGTTTATAGACGACGGGTGACCTGCCACGTCATCATAACGCGCAGTGTAATGCAGACGCGTGGCAGACACGTAGGCTGCGATATGCGTTTATATATGCGGTACGGTATGCCTTCATTATGCTGTTTGCTATTGTGGTTGGAGTGATCATCGAGCAATCAACGGAGAGAGATATTTTTTGGGATTGGGTGTGTTCATAAACACAAGCCCCGCGTCAAAAAACGCGGCTATACAACTATCATCACACGGGTATTGTTGCATGGACGTTGTCTATTCGTTTGTTTACAAGTATAATGTTTGCTAGTGTTAGTAGTCTTACTATATGGTTGCCCATAAATGTTCGATAGTGAATTTTCCGTGCCGTGCCAAATGGTCATGTTGTCTGCCGATTTGATACAAATGACTAGCTACATGACTTCAAAGTAATTGTCATCATTATTGCTCCAGACAAGACAGAGAGTTGGCGGCATCGCATTGGCACATCATGGCATTTATTTGGTGTCTTCAGTCTTCCATTATTCCAAACGGACCACCTCGGGATCATGCTTCTCAACGGAATAATGATACTGCAACACAAAGTTTGGGAAAGCATCGATTCCAAAACCTGCGGGCTTCAGAGCTTTCCACATCGAGGTTCCAGGTTCCGATTCCGCCAACACTCCTGCATCGCACTGTGGGCAATGGCCATCTATTATTTTAGCCCAGCAATCGCGTAACGCCTGTCGTCCACTAGAACAAGGTATTCGCTTAAGTTTTCTTAAGTTTGCTTAACTTTTCTTAAGTTTTCTTATCTTTTCTTAAGTCCATGAAAATTATACCGCGTGTCATGTTTTATACAATTCGGTCATCAGCTGGCCTTCAGAATGCCCGTGGATGTATCAACGAGGACGCGAGCGAGTACGCCAGAGCAAAAGATAAGAAAAGTTGAGTGCAAACTGTGTTCTGGTGGGTGGCGGGGTACTCGAAATAATTATACACAATAAAGTTAAGCCAAAACCGTGTTCTGGTGACTGAAGAAATTATAATTTGGGTGGCGGGGGGCTCAAAGTAATTATACACAAGATATGATAGTCAGATAGATGTCATTCCCGACGACGCGACGAGAGCTCGCGCTCCTTGAGGGCAAGGAAGAGAAATTATATTCGAGGCGACAGCGACATGGAGATGGAGGGTGCGACGATGCGCCAATCAGAAACTGGGATCCATCCGTGAAGATTCAAAATTTCACTTCGGAGTTTTGGTTGAGCAGCACACGCGCCGCAAGTTTTGGGCAAATAACATAATTTCGAGATGTTTTCCCCTTATAATGCGCTGATAGCACTGCACACGCCTCCAGTTTGTGAGATAGCAGTTTAGTATTTTCGTTAGCAATAGCGTAGGCTTTCCGACTGAAGGGACTTCGCGGGAATAGAACTCAGAAACGAAACGCGCAAGGGGTGTTTCTCATTTTCGAAATTGAAATCTTGTCGGGTTTCAAAAAAACTACGCGTTTCCGAATTTCGAGTCTATTCCTGTGTACCTGCATATTTTACCTCGACTTGTGCGACTTTCAAGCTTTGCAAAAGGCGTTGATGACGGCGTGCTAGGGTAGCATAGCTCTAGCTCGTCGGATGCTTCATCCCTGCCGACCACAGCTCGTTTTGGCAATGTTTGACTGCTGTGGAGCCCTTTGAGCGCTCGCGGTCACTGGATAGAAGTCCTTTCCTGTGTCACCGTATTATTTTTTCTGAATTTTCAGCCCTGCTGGCTTTGTGCGCGCCTGTGATGTGAAGCGACCGATTACTTGCCAGACTTGGACCGGCCGTTTGCACGATTTTCGGGAAGACTGACCTCTGTTTATGCTGTTCGCAGGTGCTCCTATCATATCCTAAGAGCCCTACCTTATATTTTGAGGAATCCTGTGGTAGTCTTGTATGCGGTTGTGAAAACCACTTCATCGGCCCGGCTCACTCTGTTCCTGAATCTCGACTGCTGCGTCTGAAAGTTCGTTTGCTCACCATCCTGATCTCGGGGTCCCCTCATTTTTTTCTGTTGGCGTGAACTAGTGATTGAAAGTTGCGTGCTGAGTCATTTTCGCTTGGCAGGTGATTTTCCCCTAGTCCACACCTTATGAAGTTGCGGAGCGTCTTTTCACCAAGCTTGTGCTGTGCGTTGAGTATTTTTCTCATGAGAGTTGTACTACACTGTGAAAGTATTATGCATATGCTTGGGCGTAGTGTGCATTTTAGTACACAAGATAAATGAGACGCTTGTTTTGCCACGTATTGGAAGTCCCCCCCCCTCCCCATATATTGATATGCATTCGGTGAAAAACACGCGTGGCTTTAGCTCAAAAAGAGCGCCGGAACTTGTTTCGGAGATCTTAGTTTGATGCTGAGAAGCCACTGCCATAACCTAGCTGACCATCCTAAAAGTACGATGTTGGGAATTGGGGCACGCACAGCAGGCAAAGGGATTGCTGATGCACAACGGATCCACGGGAATTTTCCCGTCTTGGTTTGGTGATGGAAACCTGTAAACTGTGGTGCTAGCGGAGTGGCGGGAACGGTGTGAAGCGTCCCCGCCGTCGATTGTCTTTTGGGTAAACTCCGTCCACAGTCACGCGTTCCTAACTGTCTGTTGCAACCGAGGAACTTTACTATGGCAGTAGCTCAAATATGAGCGCCGGGAACATTTTCCGGAGATCTCGGTGCAAACCTTAGTTGCCAATTGCATGCACAGCTTGTACACTGTGTCTTGGGAGTATACAAGACACTGCGTACAAGTTGTGCTGAAGTCCCACACAGTAAAGCATATATATATTATGTCATATTCCCCTTGGAAAATCTTTGCTCCAGGGATAGATTCTCTGCTTTGAGCTGAGTGATTATGGCTTCAAGCTCCGTGACTTTCTCCACCCGATTACCCCTTGCCCGCGCAACCGAGGCATATTGAACTCGGTTTTGCATGGCATCAAGAGAGAGAGAGAGAAAAGACTTTGAGGCACTAGCTCAACAAGAGCGCCGAGCCTTTTGGCTTGGAGATCTCGGTTTTGACTCCGAGGTGCCACACAAAGAAGTTAATTGTCATCATACTAGTTATTCTTCATTTCTATTAGCCTGAACCTTGTGCTTGGGAAAAACCTCTTATTATAACATATTGCCTGGCCTTGACTGAACTTGCAAACAATTTAAATCGTGGCACTAGCTCAACAAGAGCCCAAGCGCGGAGCCCATTGAGGGCGAAGCACCGAAGCTTGGAGATCTCGGTCAAAATCCGAGGTGCCATACCCTCCTGGCTGCGATGTGGAGATAGCTCTCCGGACACGCGCCAAGTGGGTTAGGGGGTGGACCTACTTTATGTGACTGACGGATGCTATTATGACTGTTTGGCAGGCCCACCCATTCTTTGCTGGGTGCTGGGACACCTTATACTTTGTGGCAAGTGCCTTCGTGCCGAAAGTCGAGGGTGAAGTCGATACGCAATACTTCGAGCAATATAATGAGGTGCGTTCAACATCTCTTCTGACCTTACTTTTCCTTAGAATAGGAGACACGTCGAGGGGACGGCTGCGATGTGGGGACAGCTCCCTGGACACGCGCCCGAACCTTAGGGGTGTAAGGTTTGTGTGCACTGCGATTGTCGAGGGGACGGCTGCGATGTGGGGACAGCTCCCTGGACACGCGCCCGAACCTTAGGGGTGTAAGGTTTACTGTACACTGCGATTGTCGAGGGGACGGCTGCGATGTGGAGATAGCTCTCCGGTCACGCGCCGAGGTGGGGGGTGGGTGGTCCTACTTTGTAGATGCCGATGGGTCAGGAGTTGCGTGTTAAGAGGGCTGTTAGCACTCTCTACGCGCCCCCGGACCCGAGACGGGTGGTGGCATGAAGCCGATGGGTTGGGAGTTGCGTGTTAAGAGGGCTGTTAGCACTCCCTACGCGCCCCCGGACCCGTGGCGTCACCGAGGTACGGTGTGGGTTGCGGTGTGTATGGTAGTCCCATGGGTAAGTGCGCAGGTTGTTGGTGAGGGCTGCGATGTGGGGACAGCTCCCTGGACACGCGCCCGAACCTTAGGGGCTCCATGTGATAGTGGGCGGTACCGTATTATGGGCAACGGTGTGCATGGTGGGAAGGCGCCCGGTTGTAGAAGGTTGGGATGTTCAATATGTGGGGACAGCTCCCCGGGCACGCGCCTGTAACCCGAGGTATGTTTTGTTGTGGGTTGTTGTGGATGCCCATGGGTCGGGAGTTGCGTGTTAAGAGGGCTGTTAGCACTCTCTACGCGCCCCCAGACCCGAGACGGGTGGTGGCATGAAGCCGATGGGTCGGGAGTTGCGTGTTAAGAGGGCTGTTAGCACTCCCTACGCGCCCCCGGACCCGTGGCGTCACCGAGGTACGGTGTGGGTTGCGGTGTGTATGGTAGTCCATGGGTAAGTGCGCAGGCTGTTGGTGAGGGTTGCGATGTGGGGACAGCTCCCCGGACACGCGCCTGATCCTTAGGGGCTCCATGTGATAGTGGGCGGTACCGTATTATGGGCGACGGTGTGCATGGTGGGCAGGCGCCCGGTTGTAGAAGGTTGGGATGTTCCATATGTGGGGAGAACTCCCCGGGCACGCGCCTATAACCCGAGGTATGTTTTGTGGTGGGTTGTTGTGGATGCCCATGGGTCGGGAGTTGCGTGTTAAGAGGGCTGTTAGCACTCCTTACGCGCCCCCGGACCCGTGGCGTCACCGAGGTACGGTGTGGGTTGCGGTGTGTACGGTAGTCACATGGGTAAGTGCGCAGGTTGTTGGTGACGGCTGCGATGTGGGGACAGCTCCCCGGACACGCGCCTGTAACCCGAGGTATGTTTTGTTGTGGGTTGTTGTGGATGCCCATGGGTCGGGAGTTGCGTGTTAAGAGGGCTGTTAGCACTCTCTACGCGCCCCCGGACCCGAGACGGGTGGTGGCATGAAGCCGATGGGTCGGGAGTTGCGTGTTAAGAGGGCTGTTAGCACTCCCTACGCGCCCCCGGACCCGTGGCGTCACCGAGGTACGGTGTGGGTTGCGGTGTGTATGGTAGTCCCATGGGTAAGTGCGCAGGCTGTTGGTGACGGCTGCGATGTGGGGACAGCTCCCCGGACACGCGCCTGATCCTTAGGGGCTCCATGTGATAGTGGGCGGTACCGTATTATGGGCGACGGTGTGCATGGTGGGCAGGCGCCCGGTTGTAGAAGGTTGGGATGTTCAATATGTGGGGACAGCTCCCCGGGCACGCGCCTGTAACCCGAGGTATGTTTTGTGGTGGGTTGTTGTGGATGCCCATGGGTCGGGAGTTGCGTGTTAAGAGGGCTGTTAGCACTCTCTACGCGCCCCCGGACCCGCGACGGGTGGTGGCATCAAGCCGATGGGTCGGGAGTTGCGTGTTAAGAGGGCTGTTAGCACTCCCTACGCGCCCCCGGACCCGTGGCGTCACCGAGGTACGGTGTGGGTTGCGGTGTGTATGGTAGTCCCATGGGTAAGTGCGCAGGCTGTTGGTGACGGCTGCGATGTGGGGACAGCTCCCCGGACACGCGCCTGATCCTTAGGGGCTCCATGTGATAGTGGGCGGTACCGTATTATGGGCGACGGTGTGCATGGTGGGCAGGCGCCCGGTTGTAGAAGGTTGGGATGTTCCATATGTGGGGACAGCTCCCCGGGCACGCGCCTGTAACCCGAGGTATGTTTTGTGGTGGGTTGTTGTGGATGCCCATGGGTCGGGAGTTGCGTGTTAAGAGGGCTGTTAGCACTCTCTACGCGCCCCCAGACCCGCGACGGGTGGTGGCATGAAGCCGATGGGTCGGGAGTTGCGTGTTAAGAGGGCTGTTAGCACTCCCTACGCGCCCCCGGACCCGTGGCGTCACCGAGGTACGGTGTGGGTTGCGGTGTGTATGGTAGTCCCATGGGTAAGTGCGCAGGCTGTTGGTGACGGCTGCGATGTGGGGACAGCTCCCCGGACACGCGCCTGATCCTTAGGGGCTCCATGTGATAGTGGGCGGTACCGTATTATGGGCGACGGTGTGCATGGTGGGCAGGCGCCCGGTTGTAGAAGGTTGGGATGTTCAATATGTGGGGACAGCTCCCCGGGCACGCGCTTGTAACCCGAGGTATGTTTTGTGGTGGGTTGTTGTGGATGCCCATGGGTCGGGAGTTGCGTGTTAAGAGGGCTGTTAGCACTCTCTACGCGCCCCCGGACCCGCGACGGGTGGTGGCATGAAGCCGATGGGTCGGGAGTTGCGTGTTAAGAGGGCTGTTAGCACTCCCTACGCGCCCCCGGACCCGTGGCGTCACCAAGGTACGGTGTGGGTTGCGGTGTGTATGGTAGTCCCATGGGTAAGTGCGCAGGCTGTTGGTGAGGGCTGCGATGTGGGGACAGCTCCCCGGACACGCGCCTGATCCTTAGGGGCTCCATGTGATAGTGGGCGGTACCGTATTATGGGCGACGGTGTGCATGGTGGGCAGGCGCCCGGTTGTAGAAGGTTGGGATGTTCCATATGTGGGGACAGCTCCCCGGGCACGCGCCTGTAACCCGAGGTATGTTTTGTGGTGGGTTGTTGTGGATGCCCATGGGTCGGGAGTTGCGTGTTAAGAGGGTTGTTGGCTCACGAGATTGCGGTCCACTATCCATAGCGTTCTCATAGGCCGCTGGCGCTGGGAAGGTACCCAACTCGATGAGAAAAGCTGGCTGACTTGGAATCTACGGTTTTCTTAAAGGTGAGTGATTACTGTATGGTGGAAGGGGGGCGGGGACGTGAGTATGGTATCTTGTGGCGGGTATCTTGTATCCATCACAGCCCTCGATCATCGCCCGTGACAGCTCTGTCATGGGCAGTGATTTGATGGGTGCTTGGAGGCCACTCGCCTAACCCTATGCCCCCCAACACGGCCCACAATCACTGCCCGTGACGACTTTGTCGTGGGCATTGATCTGAGGGTTGCTTGGGGGTTACCCGCCTCACCTCATGCCCCCCCACACGGCCCACAATCACCGCCCGTAACGGCTTAGTCCGGTTTGTCGTGGGCAATGATTTGAGGGGTGCTTGGGGGTCACCCGCCTCACCTTATGCTCCCCCACATGGCCCACAATCAGTAGTCGTGACGGCTTTGTCATGGGCAGTGATCTGAGGGGTGCTTGGGGGTCACACGCCTCACCTTATGCCCCCCCCCACACGGCCCACAATCACTGCCCGTGACACCTGTGTCGTGGGCAGTGTTCTGAGGGGTGCTTGGAGGTCACACGTCTCACCTTATGCCCCCCGACAAGGCCCACAATCACTGCCCGTGACACCTGTGTCGTGGGCGATGATCTGAGGGGTGCTTGGAGGTCACACGCCTCACCTTATGCCCCCCTGACAAGGCCCACAATCACCGACCGTGACGGCCGTGCCGTGGGCAGTGATCTGAGGGGTGCTTGGGGGTTACCCGCCTCACCTCATGCCCCCCCACACGGCCCACAATCACCGCCCGTAACGGCTTAGTCCGGTTTGTCGTGGGCAATGATTTGAGGGGTGCTTGGGGGTCACCCGCCTCACCTTATGCTCCCCCACATGGCCCACAATCACTAGTCGTGACGGCTTTGTCATGGGCAGTGATCTGAGGGGTGCTTGGGGGTCACACGCCTCACCGTACGCCCCCCAACACGGCCCACAATCACTGACCGTGACAGCTGTGCCGTGGGCAGTGATTTTGGGGGTGCTTGGGGGTCACACGCCTCACCGTATGCCCCCCAACACGGCCCACAGTCACTGCCAGTGACAATTGTGTCATGGGCAGTGATTTGAGGAGTGCTTGGGGGTCACACGCCTCACCTTATGCCCCCCGACACGGCCCACAATCACTGACCGTGACGGCCGTGCCGTGGGCAGTGATCTGAGGGGTGTTTGGGGGTCACACGCCTCACCTTATGCCCCCCGACACGGCCCACAGTCGCTGCCCGTGACAGCTTTGTCGTGGGCAGTGATTTGAGGGGTGCTTGAGGGTCACATGATTGTGCGCTTACTAATTGTTTGCTTGACTTGTTTGCAGGAGATGGATGCAGGACATGGAGCAGCTTTCGAAGACTGTATGGTTGCTTAGCTTGCTAACCTTATCCGTTGCTTGTTAGGTGATCGTGCGTGTGGCAGGCTGCATGCACATTAGTTTGGATATGTTGTTCATTGTTAGTTTGAGCCAATCGCATTACGACGTATGTATGTATGTTTACACTTGGTCATAGGGTAGGGGATGTGACATCTGTCATTTGTCTTAAGTGCCATAGGGTGGGGTGTGTGTCACCGGTCATTTGTCTTAAGTGTCATAGGGTGGGGTGTGTGTCAGGGTGGGGTGTGTGTCATCGGTCATTTGTCTTAAGTGTGATA
>LGRX02026188.1:0-22066 GCA_001247695.2 Cymbomonas tetramitiformis | reverse complement strand
TATGGTGGAAGGGGGGCGGGGACGTGAGTATGGTATCTTGTGGCGGTTATCTTGTATCCATCACAGCCCTCGATCATCGCCCGTGACAGCTCTGTCATGGGCAGTGATTTGATGGGTGCTTGGAGGCCACTCGCCTAACCCTATGCCCCCCAACACGGCCCACAATCACTGCCCGTGACGACTTTGTCGTGGGCATTGATCTGAGGGTTGCTTGGGGGTTACCCGCCTCACCTCATGCCCCCCCACACGGCCCACAATCACCGCCCGTAACGGCTTAGTCCGGTTTGTCGTGGGCAATGATTTGAGGGGTGCTTGGGGGTCACCCGCCTCACCTTATGCTCCCCCACATGGCCCACAATCACTAGTCGTGACGGCTTTGTCATGGGCAGTGATCTGAGGGGTGCGTGGGGGTCACACGCCTCACCTTATGCTCCCCCCCACACGGCCCACAATCACTGCCCGTGACACCTGTGTCGTGGGCAGTGTTCTGAGGGGTGCTTGGAGGTCACACGTCTCACCTTATGCCCCCCGACAAGGCCCACAATCACTGCCCGTGACACCTGTGTCGTGGGCGATGATCTGAGGGGTGCTTGGAGGTCACACGCCTCACCTTATGCCCCCCTGACAAGGCCCACAATCACCGACCGTGACGGCCGTGCCGTGGGCAGTGATCTGAGGGGTGCTTGGGGGTTACCCGCCTCACCTCATGCCCCCCCACACGGCCCACAATCACCGCCCGTAACGGCTTAGTCCGGTTTGTCGTGGGCAATGATTTGAGGGGTGCTTGGGGGTCACCCGCCTCACCTTATGCTCCCCCACATGGCCCACAATCACTAGTCGTGACGGCTTTGTCATGGGCAGTGATCTGAGGGGTGCTTGGGGGTCACATGCCTCACCTTATGCCCCCCCCACATGGCCCACAATCACTAGTCGTGACGGCTTTGTCATGGGCAGTGATCTGAGGGGTGCTTGGGGGTCACATGCCTCACCTTATGCCCCCCCCACATGGCCCACAATCACTGCCCGTGACACCTGTGTCGTGGGCAGTGATTTGAAGGGTGCTTGGAGGCCACACGTCTCACCTTATGCCCCCCGACACGGCCCACAATCACTGACCGTGACGGCCGTGCCGTGGGCAGTGATCTGAGGGGTGTTTGGGGGTCACACGCCTCACCTTATGCCCCCTGACACGGCCCACAGTCGCTGCCCGTGACAGCTTTGTCGTGGGCAGTGATTTGAGGGGTGCTTGAGGGTCACATGATTGCGCGCTTACTAATTGTTTGCTTGACTTGTTTGCAGGAGATGGATGCAGGACATGGAGCAGCTTTCGAAGACTGTATGGTTGCTTAGCTTGCTAACCTTATCCGTTGCTTGTTAGGTGATCGTGCGTGTGGCAGGCTGCATGCACATTAGTTTGGATATGTTGTTCATTGTTAGTTTGAGCCAATCGCATTACGACGTATGTATGTATGTTTACACTTGGTCATAGGGTAGGGGATGTGACATCTGTCATTTGTCTTAAGTGCCATAGGGTGGGGTGTGTGTCACCGGTCATTTGTCTTAAGTGTCATAGGGTGGGGTCATTGTGTCATCGGGTCATTTATCTTAAGTGTGATAGGGTGGGGTGGGTGTCATCGGTCATTTGTCTTAAGTGTCATAGGGTGGGGTGGGTGTCATCGGTCATTTTGCTTAAGTGTCATAGGGTGGGGTGTGTGTCATCGGTCATTTTGCTTAAGTGTGATAGGGTGGGGTGGGTGTCATCGGTCATTTTTCTTAAGTGTCATTGGGTGTCATTTTTCTTAAGTTTTCTTAAGTTTTCTTAAGTTTTACTTATATCACCGACGTATAACTCCATCGGCCAATAGCTAACTGCAACGCTACAATTTATACGTATGGAGGCTTGTGGGGGTTTATACGCAAAAAGTTAAGAAAAGATAAGAAAACTTAAGAAAAGTTAAGCAAACTTAAGAAAACTTAAGAGAATACTTGTAGGAGTGTACGGGGTGCCCGCGGCGAGGATCACGTCCACGTAGCAGTACTTGGTGAACTCCGCGGGACTGCCGTCGCACCTGGCCACTTTGGCCCCTGTCTGTCTCCGCGTCAAAGATGGTCAGACCGAGCCGGTTGACCGTCCTTATGGGGACGATGTTGCAGTTGGCCCCGGTGTCCAGGAGCAGGGCCTTGTACAACATGAGCAACCCACCAGAGGCTAGGAGAGCCATCCCTTGCGCCAGTGTCTCGTTCAGGAGCTTGCACACGGGCTGGACCTGCGCCATGGCAGTGAGCTGCTCTTCCGTAAGGCCACTGAGCATCCTCTTCTTCAACAACTCGTAGGCTTCGGCCTCCATGGTCCCGGCGTGTAACTCGCCCTTCCCACTGAAGTCCGTCACCCCGAAGCTCTCCCGGATCGTGGCTGCTGCAGCGGTGACACGCACAGTAGTGCTCCGCTTCCTGGGTTGGTCCACCATGTCCTCCGGCATCTCGTCCAGGGGAATCTCTTCTTCATCGCTGTCATCACCCGACTCCATGCCTGGGCAGTCATCGTCTTCATCGCTGTCATCACCAGACTCCATTCCTGGGCAGTCGTCGCCTTCGTCATCATCATCATCACCTTCGCCACTGCTCTGACAGTCTGCTGCTAAGGCTGCTGGTATGGGGAGCTGACCGGTCTCAGCTAGCTCCACCAAGGTCTCCAAACCCCTGGGGGCTGTTATCCCGCCCTCCGCTACGAGTCCAGCAGCCAGCTTCCGGAAAGCCGCGCCCAAGCTCTTGATCACGGAGGCCATGAGCTGCACCTTCCTCTGCATCTCGTCCGCTGCTGGCGCCATGGGCACCTGCGCATCAGCCTCGTACTCCTCGGGTGTCTTCACTGGGAATCCCCTCATGTGTTGAGTACTACCCAGTGCTACCGCTGGTGCTGCTGTGAACTCGGGCTCACCGCCCTTGCTCAGTGTCTCGGGGAGTTCCCCTAGGCCCAAGGTGTTGAGTGCGCTCGAGAGCACTTCCTCGCCCATCTCTTCAGCCAGTGCTGAGAGCAAGCTGGTTGAAGAGCCAGATGACGCTCCTGTTCCTGCGATGTCACGGTGGTTCACCTCGTGCGCGTCAGAGATGTATGTCTCCCTTTCCGCGACGTTCGCTGTGGTCGGCTCCTCGTCGGACCCTTCGTCCTCGGAGAGCACCTGCGACTTCACGCTGCCAGCACGACTGGCAGTCTTTCGGGCAGCCACCATGCCTTGGTACTCAGCCTTCAGTGCTTCCGGATTGCCGGCTGTGCTCTTTGGTTTGTCCGCTGATGGCTGCTTAGCGCGGTACTTGTCCTTCTCATCGTTGGGCAGCTGCTGCCAATCTGTCACCAGGATGCCCCAGTCTGAGTTCTTGAAACGGTTCTTCAAGTTGTACATCCGCAGAGCAGCGTTCTCCGCATCCCACCACTTGCTGGACCCAAGCCTGCTCTCGTGGTAACCCGCTGGCATTTTGACATGCTTGTAGCCACTTCTGCACTGCTCGGGATCAGACTCGTGCCAGCCTCCTCCGAAGCAACGTAGACACTTGGGCTTGTCACTGGTGCGACCGCCCTCTGCTGGTGGCGGCGTCTTGTTGTACGCAGGCTTCTTGGTTCTCTCGGCGACGTTCACCTCCTTCTTCATCTTCTTGGAAGGCGACGCTTCCCCCTTCTTGCTGCTCTCCGGGTCGCCTGACTGCCCTTCCCCGGCTGACTCTATCTTCTTGATCGAGTTCTTGATTGCCTTGAGGTCAAGGCCGTGCTGTCGAGCCTCCCAGGTGGAGTAATGGCAGCCACACCGCCTGGTAATCTCCTGCAGGAAGGTGAGGATCCAGGACTCCGCATCGTTCTTAAGCCCTGCACCTCGATGATGGCCTCCAGGTCCTTCCAGGTCACCCGATTGGGCGGCGGGAACTGAGCCCTCAGCTGCTCCTTCACCCGCGTCTGGAAGATCTTGATGCGGAGGTTCTCCACGCAGTCCTCGATGAAGGTGCGCAGCTCCTCGTCGCTCAGCACCTTCCCGGTGTTGAGCTGCATCTCCCTGCGTTGACACATTTTCATGTATGTTAGACCGTCTTGCCCCAATTCTTGTGGCTTCTGGGTCAACAGATCTACTTTCTCTTGCGTGCCCTTCATCATGAACTTCTTGTCAACGGCAGCAATAAAGCCCCTGAGTGCGTAGAAGTACTGCATGTCACGGGTGCCGTTTTGTCCCGTCAATCCTTTCAGCGAAGTCCCATCGGTCTGATACTCGGTGGAAACCTCTCCTTGGGCGTCTTGGGCTGTCGCTGGTCTCGCTATCACCCACGTAGTACCAGCATTCATTTCATTGAAGGGGGGCCTAGCACATGGGATAGAACCCTCAAGTGGGCAATGTTCACTGGTGTCCTTGAGGACCCTGTCCATGTTCGAGGCCACTACACCCCCGCTCTCATACAACTCACGCCACCAACTGAGGCTTTGTGAGTTATCACCCGCCAGACATGCGGGAACGATATCCCACAAGGTTTCCCAGTCAGGAGGTGTCTCTCTCAGGGCTTTGATCTGTGCCTCGGTGAGATTGGCGCTCGCCACGGACCTGAGCTTCCTCCTGATGTTGGCGTTATGTTGGCGTACAAAGTTCTCGCACATGAGGGAGAATTCCCTCAAAAACGTGGGCCGGTCTTCCTCCTTGGTACCCGTGTATATAGGCAGCGTACCAAGGGCAAGGCGAGCGGAGTCACTGTAGTACTCCATCTCCTCCTCAAATATCACTACAGGCTCTTGGGCTTGAGCCTGAGGCTGAATTGGAGCCTGAGCCTGAGGCTGAACTAAGGCTTGGACCTCAGGCTGGCCTCTGGCAGCCGCTTCCTCTTCTTCCAGCTCTGTGAAGTGCTGGCTCACCCGTACCGCTCTCTGGGTACGTCTCTCTGCTCTTTGCTGTTTCTGGCGATCAGTGTTCGACTCCGTTGCTACGTTCCCAGTAGTGAGAAGGTCCCAATCACTAGAACAAGGTTTTTGCTTAAGTTTGCTTAAGTTTGCTTAAGTTTGCTTAAGTTTGCTTAAGTTTGCTTAAGTTTGCTTAAGTCGGTATAAATCGGTAGAATTATACACCCGATGACATAGGAATGTCACCAAGCCCGCTTCAGGATGCCCCAGGGTTCACGCGAGAGCCCCAGAATGACTGGCGCGATGCTAGGAGATATGACTCGAAGAGGCTGGGTTTGTAAAAGGCCAAAGATTTGTCTGGCAGTCGACGATGAGTAATTATACACACTGAATCAGTCGAGGTATAAAAGTTTGTGGCAACCTGATTCGCGAAGGCTCGCGTGCACTATAAATATGTCAGGGAATGTCGTGAATGGGGAAAGCCTGTCAGCGGTGTAGTCCAATCAAAATCGCGATCGTCATCATACCCACGCATGTGACATATATACTGTAAAATAATAAATACTTGGAACACTCGATTTCAAATCGGGCGAGGGTTTAAACTGCGGCGGGCGGGGCTTATTCGTTCTTTCGAAAGAGAAGGTTTTTTGACCACCTTCCCTTTCCGCCCTAGTAGAAATTTTGAAGTTTGAATATATAATAAACATGGCGTCTTCTCCTCCCGCACGTACGTCTGGTAGCAATCGCGCAGCAAGACTCCTTGCTGCGGCGGGACGCTCCAACGGCGGGAACGGGGGAGATCCACCGGTGCGAGCTTCAGTTTAAATTTTGTGAAACATCACGGTCTTAGACCGTCGTTTTTCGTTGGCCGTGTTTTGCGTATGTTTCCCCCCACACACACACAGCCGGGTTATCGGGTGTGCAGGCTGTGGGGCAGGCTGCCCAAGCCGGTGCAGCAGCCGCGTTGGACCTGAATAAGGACGTCAACGAGGAGCCCGCGGGTGAAGAAGGCGGCGCTCCTGAAGAGCCTGCAGAACCGACGGTGAGTTTTCTGTGGCTTTATGCTTTGCTTTATGAACCTGCTTGCTTGTCTTAAAATACGGTCCGTGATTCTGTGAGTTTTCTGTGATTCCTGAAACCGATCGCCTATCTTAAACCTAATTTATGTAATACGTTCCGCCGTCAGAGGTTGCTTAAAAAGAGACGTGCGTACAAGCGTGTTCCACTTGTGTCGGTTTCTGGATGGTGTTCAGCTCGGGAGGGTACTCCTTCGACCGGCCGGTAAGGTTACATGACGGAAGGTTGTTTTTCTTTTCCCCGACGAGGTGCCGGTGGGTCGGGAGCGGCGTGCGCGTGGCCTGATTCAAGGCTCGCTGCGCGCCCCCTGTACCCGTGGCTACTCGTCATCAATGCATTTTCGGTCGGGGTAGCTCAGGATCCCAGCCGGTGGGTTAGGAGAGGCGTGCGCGTGTCCTTGTTATTCAAGGCTCGAGGCGCGCCCCCGGACCTGTGGCTCGGTTGAAACGGGGTGTGGTAGCTGGAATTTTTGAGGTTGTTTCGGGTTGGTGCGGCAGACCGTGGGCGTAAATGGGTAGGGCACATTGAATACGAATGGTGCGGTGTGAGGACAACTCATCTGACACGCGACCATATTAAGGGGGTGTGGCCGGTAGGATGTATGTGTGTGTTTTGGGTGGGTGCGGCAGACCGTGGGCGCATGTGGGTTGGGCAAATCGAATACATATGGTGCGGTGTGAGGACAGCTCCTCAGACACGCGACCATAATAAAAGGGTGTGGCCGGTGGGATGTATGTGTTTGTTTTGGGTCGGTGCGGTGGAGCGTGGGCGCATGTGGGTTGGGCACACCGAATATATATGGTGCGGTGTGAGGACAGCTCCTCTGACACGCGACCATATTAAGGGGGTGTGGCGGGTAGGATGTATGCGTTTGTTTCGGGTCGGTGCGGTGGACCGTGGGCGCATGTGGGTTGGGCACACCGAATATCTATGGTGCGGTGTGAGGACAAATCCTCCGACACGCGACCATAACAAGGGGGTGTGGCCGGTAGGATGTTGATGTGTGTGTTTGTTTTGGGTCGGTGCGGTGGACCGTGGGCGCATTTGGGTTGGGCACACCGAATATCTATGGTGCGGTGTGAGGACAAATCCTCTGACACGCGACCATAACAAGGGGGTGTGGCCGGTAGGATGTAGATGTGTGTGTTTGTTTTGGGTCGGTGCGGTGGACCGTGGGCGCATGTGGGTTGGGCACACCGAATATCTATGGTGCGGTGTGAGGACAAATCCTCTGACACGCGACCATAACAAGGGGGTGTGGCCGGTAGGATGTAGAAGTGTGTGTTTGTTTCGGGTCGGTGCGGTGGACCGTGGGCGCATGTGGGTTGGGCACACCGAATATCTATGGTGCGGTGTGAGGACAAATCCTCTGACACGCGACCATATTAAGGGGGTGTGGCCGGTAGCATGTATGTGTGTGTGTTTTGGGTCGGTGCGGTGGACCGTGGGCGCATGTGGGTTGGGGACACGGAATATATTTGGTGCGGTGTGAGGACAGCTCCTCTGGCACGCGACCATAATAAAATTGTGTGGCCGGTAGGATGTATGTGGCTGTTTCGGGTTGGTGCGGTGGACCGTGGGCGCATGTGGGTTGGGCACACTGAATATATATGGTGCGGTGTGAGGACAGCTCCTCTGACACGCGACCATAACAAGGGGGTGTGACCGGTAGGATGTATGTGGTTGTGTCGAGTTGGTGCGGTGGACCGTGGGCGCATGTGGGTAGGGCACACGGGATATATTTGGTGTGGTGTGAGGACAGCTCCTCTGACACGCGACCATATTCAGGGGGTGTGGCCGGTAGGAGTTATGTGGTTGTTTCGGGCCGGTACGGCGGACCGTGGGCGCATGTGGGTTGTGGCGTGTCGTATGTGTGTAACATCATTAAATATAATACTAGGTCTGATAGAGGAGGGCGGTTGCTGCACCTTTTGCAAGACCAAGAAACGCAAAACCCGCAGCCGTAACAACAAGTCCAAGCGTCTTAAGAAAAAACTAGTGAAGTTGGAAAGGGCACATAGTGCACTTGATGCTTCTGTCGAGGAGAAGAAACCCCTTCCACAAGCACCGCTTCCCATATTCGTGGGTGGTTGCTCGGAGTACTACTCCCAGCTCACGTCCGTGAACAGTCGTCACCCACGCACAACCGCCTGGCGTTACGGCCCGGATGTCGCGCGCACTCTGGCGCAGAACTGCAACTTGGGTGAAGTCTCCTACAATATGGTCACGTTCTCAAATCCTTTAGGTCCGGCGAAAAAGTGCGACGGCGGTTTCGCGTCAACCAGAGTCGGTTGCACCCTCAACGGCACAGTTCCTTTGGTGTACAAAGAGTTCAGTCTAAAGCACTGGCCAAGCGCGTCAACCCGCTTTTCCGAGTTTGCTCGGGAACTATACATGACGACCCTCGCCGCGAATTCAGCTCCGCAGTACGTGTCGCCCATACTCCACTTCGGTTTGCGGCAGCTTGGCGAACGAGAACGTCCCGCATGTGCACCGTTCTTACTTTCCATGGACCACGGCATCTCCCTGGACGCCTTCCTGGCACAACCGCCCGTGGCTGTTACCATGACCTTCAAGAGAGACCTGTGCGCCAGAATCTTGACAGGCTTTGCTGCGCTGCATAAAGCCGGTATCTCCCACGGGGACGTCCGGGCAACAAACATGGTGCTTTCCCCGACGAGGCCCGGCAGCTTGGTCATCATCGACTTCGGGCTATCAAGGCGGCAGCATAGGGAAGGGCTGCCTGAAGACCACTACCGAAGGCACCGATGGACCTCCGGAACGCCTGACGATGCACATCAGAAGCCTGGATCCGTGTATGCGCCGGAGTACAGTAATGGAGGACCGACACCTGCAACCGACATGTGGGCGATTGCCCCGATCCTCGTGCGCATCTTGATTCGAGATTCACGTGACGCCCTTAAGAGAGTTAATGATGATGCCACCAGCGCGACTGTGCATGACATCCTGGGGAAGCGGTCAAGCAATACCTATGTCAGCCGTGCAATCTGGAACCCAGTTATGGACTGCGTGCACCGCGAGCCCGCGAAACGGCCATCCGCCGCTAGCCTTGCCCGTCTTTTTGTGGCCTCCGAGGCGGCTACCGATGGCAAGTTAGTGATGTCTGGGAAACCAATAAGCGCCATTGGATGCTAACCTAAGAGGTAGGTTCGTCGCCGATGTCCTCGTATAGGGTATTGGATGATGTTCATATGTTCCCGCCTGATGCCTGCATTGCGGCTGCAAAGCTGCCTTCCTGGCATGCGATAAATCACAGCGATCCAGCCAGTTGGATGGAGATGGTTGGTTTTTTTACTTCTGAAAACCTACGTACCATGCCTTTTGCCGCAGGTAACATCCACACCTCGTCACGCGTATTGCAGCCAGGTTGGCTTGGAGCGGTGGTCTCTATTGAAAATCTGGACGCTTGAGCAACGCCGTCTTGTTGGTGGGTTATGGCCTGAGAGCTCGGCGGACTCCTTTGCGTTGCACGCGCAAAGCTTGCTGCTGGACGTCTTTGGTGATCAACATCTTCATCACGCTATATTCGTGAAGGCCGGGGAGTGTCCGCTGACCCCCTCCGCCAACTTTTTCGAGTTTGCAGGGTGGCCGCGGAGCGGCTGGTCTGTGCCCCAATTGGGACATCCCTACGGCCTACGGGGCCTGCTGCGACTTCGTGTATATGCCACGCCCCTCGACGGCAGCGGTTGCCATGGTTGGTGGGGGGAGGTTGTGCTTGTTCACGGTCCGTGGGGTCACCCTCGGTTACACTTCACCAACGTCTTCCAATCGTTTTTTGGGACGCAGCTTCACCGAGACCTTACAGATGCCCCCTCCATTTCAGAAGACTCCCCTCTCCTTCCTGTCAGCCGTCTCTTGACCTACGCGGAGCTTGGCGTTCAAGTGGATGCAGTGAACGCCAAGTGTGCGGCGTTCTCAGCTTGGCGTGCCACCGCACTTCGGATTGGCCGATGCTCATTGTGCAAGACCAGGCTGCCTCGTGGAACCAGGAGGCGGTGCCCATGCCGGCAAGTACGCTATTGCGACATAGTCTGTCAGCGTGCGCATTGGAGAGCGCCGTTTGGGCATAGGATGGAGTGCACGGCTCGCAAACCGCCGGCACCGTGGAGGTGGACCATTGAGGATCATCTAGCTTTTATGACAACATGGAATAGTGATAGTGTTAATAACGAGGCAACACCTCATTGGCAACAGCTAATAACACTCTTGAATAGTGAGGGAGAACAAGATATGTAATACAATTTCTATACACTTTTTATGTGTAAAGCCAAAATGAGCTTCTTTGGGAATTGGTGTATTGTTTGTACTCGCGAACGTGGCGAAATAGACCTATTTAGGCGAAGGGGTAGTCCGTGCTGCCTGTATAGGCTTGACGATTTGCAAGGGTACGGCATTGTCGTTGAGTGGATTCCGCCCGTGCCCGCCGGTACACTTGTAGACCTCACGTGAGCGCGCACCACTTGTCCGTTAATTGCTCCAATTATTAACGGTACATTATGGAGGCACCTAAAACTTCCAGATGAGTAATACTTTTGGCATTAAAGTGTATTGAAAATCGATTGTGCGGTGTTTTAGGTTGCAGGCACGTTAACCGGTCTGGGTCACGAACCGTTGCGATCCGCGTGTGCGAATGCGTACATGACGCTTGACTCTTGGGTGGACATGACTGAATTTTTGCGGTACCGATGTCGGGCGTTCTGCTATGTCCGCCGCATGCGTCAAAATGTGGAGGGAGCCGAATCGTACTCCTTTGAGTTCAAGTTTCACGGGCATTGCCTGTACGGCCCGGATGCATCATGGGGCTCGCTGTTGGAGGGTGCACGTCCCCAAGGGAATGCAGAGATGTTTCTCCTGGATGTGCCGGAAACTGCACAAAGGCAATGGGAGCCCGAAAGCGATGCATGTGCGATGTTCGGTTCGCTAAAGTGCCCGGAACTGCGCTATGATCCACGACCGTTTTCTTCGCGTGCCCTTTTCTTGGCGCTGGTGGTTACCGCCGTGCGAACCATGTTCCACCGTGTCGTCCAATGGCGGGTGGAGTCGCTCCAATCAGGCAATGTTGTCGTGGAAGGTCAGTTGCGTCGCGGATGGTGGAGGAAAAGCTGGGTGACCACTGGCCGGCCGGGCGAGACGTGGATGGCGTTCGTGTATGTGCAAGACAAGTATGCTGCGACAGGGGATCCTGCGCGTGGAGATATCATGGTGGAGGCATGGTGTCCTGAGAATCCCATCGAACCTCTCATAAAATGCACTGGATACAATGTATCACAGTTCGCGCCGGAGTGCATATTTCGGCAGATGCGTACCACTAAAAAAATTCCCAAATACGGCAGACCTGACTATGCCAATCGTGTGGTATGCATACGTGCAGCGGAAGGTATCTACGCTTCATCTTTTCAAAACCGCGGGCAAAGCGAATCCACCAGTTTTCCGCGCCAGTGCTCCCACGGCCACGAGTGTTGGAGAACAATAATCTACATCCATGCGCACTTTGCGGAATACTGTCAACCGATTCCCCCGAGATCCCTGCCGAAGAGACAAGAGCCTTGTTCCGTATGTCGCCGTGTCCTGATTGGGAAAGGCGTCCGTCAATGCGGAGGGTGCCTTGCGCGTGTGTACTGTTCACCTGAGTGTCAGCGCGGAGACTGGCAGCGGACACACCGACACGAATGCAAGGCCATCGCTGTGTCGGAATGGAGGAATATGGCGGGGCTATGGGAATATGGCGGTTATGTGTTCAAGACTTTGAGCGTACGCTGCGCTGCCCGTATGATCACGCGGGGGTATATTGGGCCGTTTTTTGCATCAGATACCCGAGCTTCGCGACCTCGTGTCAGCAGTGGGACAATGTGAACTGTGAACCCCGATAGTGGCTAAGATAGTGGTGGTCTGCGGTGAACTCATCTAAGCGGTGTACCAATGCCCAAAATAAGCAGTCTGCATGGATAGTAGCGAGTGCGCTAGGGAAGGGCGTGGCGCAGCCCCCTAGATGTAAGCAACTTTTGAAATAAATTTTAGAACGTCTTGTTGAATGAGCGTATGTCGTCTCTCAGGTGGTGCTATGCGCGTACAGGGCACACTGAATATGTATGGTGCGGTGTGAGGACAGCTCCTCTGACACGCGACCATAAGAAGGGGGTGTGGCCGGTAGGATGTAAGAGGCTGTTTCGGGTCGGTGCGGTGGACCGTGGGCGCATGTGGGTTGGGCACACGCAATGTATATGGTGCGGTGCGAAGACACCTATTCTGACACGCGACCATAATAAGGGGGTGTGGCCGGTCGGTAGGATGTATGTGGCTGTTTCGGTTCGGTGCGGTGGACCGTGGACGCATGTGGGTAGGGCACACCGAATATGTATGGTGCGGTGTGAGGACAGCTCCTCTGACACGCGACCATAATAAGGGGGTGTGGCCGGTAGGATATATGTGTTTGTTTTGGGTCGGTGCGGCAGACCGTGGGCGCATGTGGGTTGGGCAAATCGAATATATATGGTGCGGTGTGAGGACAGCTCCTCTGACACGCGACCATAAGAAGGGGGTGTGGCCGGTGTGAATTATGTGGTTGTTTCTGGTTGGTGCGGTTGACCGTGGGCGCATGTGGGTAGGGCACACGGAATATCTATGGTGCGGTGTGAGGACAGCTCCTCTGACACGCGACCGTTTGGGGTGTCACCAGGAGATTGGGTTGTCCACATTGTCATTGGGCACAACAGACTTCAATTCACCAGTGAAGCTCCCCAACGGCTGGACCGCGTGCTTGACAACAGCCGCTGTTCACGAGGCAAACAAGGATCGGTTTGGGAAGTGCTCGGTGTCAGCACACCAGTGTCTTTGCATGAATTGTGGTAAACAAGGGGCGAAGCGGTGTGGTGGCTGTCACCAAGCAGTGTATTGTTCCCATGGTTGTGCGCAAATGCACTGGAAGTCGTGCCATCGACAGGAATGTAGTAGAGTAAAGCTGAAGAAGTAGGCAAACCGAGCGAACCGTAATCATTGATTAAGACCAATGTGAATAAAAGTTGAATATGTACATGTGAATAATATGTTTTTATAATGAATACGAGTATTGTCCATAATGAATAAGTGTATTGCAACCTATGCCCATGTTCGGTGCGGTGTGAGGACAGCTCCTCTAATACGCGACCTTACAGTACAGGGGGGTTGTGTGGGCCAGGGGGGGCAGGAGTACGGGGACAAGCCATGGTTAAGATTGTTCCCGGGAGCGGACGCCCATTCCGTGCACACCCAAAAGTATCCGGCGAACGTAGACGTCCTGTTGGATTACCACATCAGTGCGGGATGTTCGGCAGATGACGAGCAGTTGAATGCCATCAGGGAGTTCCGAGATGGAGCGGCGCTCGCCGTCTACACGGCCCAGTTGGCAGACATAGAGGTCATCCTGAAATGGATAGATTGGATCAGCAAGGAGCTGGGTAGATTGTTGCGGTTACTTGAGGAATACAGCAGCGAGGAAGAGACGCTTCGGAAGGCGCAGCGCGCATTACCTCCTGACGAGCCCCTCCCTAGGGGGAGTAACCGGCAATTAAATGAAACGGGCTTGACTATTACCGAGCTCCGGGAAAAGCTGCACGGTAACATTACGATCAACACCAAAAGTTGGAAGCTTGCACGCGAAGCTTTCGGCGAGCCCCCCCTGACCCCGGAGTTCATGAGGATGGGGGTGGAGGACCTCCAGGATTTCTGTGTTCGGCTTCGTGCCTGGTGGGATTTGGCCGTTAGCACCCAGGAACTGGTTCGTCACGAATATGAGGAGACGCTGAATCCGATTTCGGAAAGTCTACTACCGTTCTTCGTGGTGGGTGGACTGTTTTCGAGTGCGGTGGCGAAGTATAAAACCCCACCGTTGATATCCCCGCACGGCCGGGCGCAGGTCTATTGCCTATGGGAGGCTGGTGACGCGCATGGCGGCCAACCGCAGCGAGTGTTTCGTATAGTGTGGTGGTACATGCGAGATGAGATGGTGCGGCGGAGAGACTGTATCTATCGCCATTTGGGGGAGAGGACGCCGGACACGAAAGTATTCCTGCCGGCGCCTGCTGTACTCGGTCGTTGCATTGACAGCCCCAGTCAGGTCAAGCACACGGACGTTCATGCGCATTCCATGGAGGAACTGCTTGGGCTGGAACGGGTGTATGGTGAGGCTGGAATCCGTACCTACTCCGCCCTGATGTGCCTGGATGAGCAGGGTTACACTGAGGTCTTGCCTGAAACGGTTGAGACGAAGTACTGGCCGGAGAACGAGGATGGTGTCATGCAGCTGCCCGCGGCTTTCCAGGGCTTCCCCACCGCCTCCCCTTTCCAGCAGGCGCGCGTGGGAGGAGGGCCCGGTTGGATGACCGTGTGGCCGGCCACGCTCACCGCACACCAGGGAGCCATATTCAGGCAAGCGGTCTCCAGCTGCCCACCTCCGGCGGCAGGCGGATAGAAAGCGGAAGGCGGCGGAGCGAAGACGGCGGACGACACCCGTCAGGCAGCCTATGTTCGACGCCAACGGTTACCTAACCAGTGAACTCTTACACCAGCTTAGCTTTCCCGGCATGGAATTGGCGAAGCTTGTGGCTTCCGTCATCACCCACAACTGGAATTGTTCACGGCCCACGTTCGCGTGTCGGTGCAGTTGCCACCTGTCCCCAAAGGATACCCCTGGCTGGCATCGGAACGTGGCCTCATTGCAGGCAGTCCCACCTTGCCTTGGGCTGGCTGCGCGTAACACTAAGGCGAGGAGTGCACCTATGCCTGCCACTACAGCACCTCCCACCGTGCCATCGCACGTGGCAACTTCCGGCAGGAAAACATGTCGCCCTAGCTAGGAAGACGCTGGCAGCCATGGAATGCGGATTGGAGGGCCAACCGGCGACCAGTGCTGCTGCACCAATGGCTGCTCCCGCGGCCACACCGGCCCCGGAAGCACGCGTCGTCAGGGCAGCTCCGCCCTGCCCCCAAGGCCTGACGGAGGGCACCTTGGTGTATGGCAATGATGGACGGGTGCACCATGTACGGACTGCGGACATGCGATTGATGCTAGATTTTGCGTGTGACGCGCCAGGCGAGGAAGGTCGACTGATTTTTTTCACGGAGGTCAAGCAACTTCAGACCGACGGCCCGCACGTGATCGCTGAGCCGGGTGTTCTGGACGCCAGAATGCAGCTAACCCATGTACAACCAGCGCAACAGCAGGGCTTTGCAACCGACGACGCCCTCGAGGAATACCTGGCATCCGCTGGGCTAACGTTAAGGGATGTCCCGTTTGACGGTGATTGCTGGCTTTCCGTGGTTGCTCCGTACATCACATGTGCGGATGGACGACCCTGTCACCAAGTGCAATGGAGCGGCGTGAAGTTCTTTACAGTCAAGCTGCGGGAGGCTTTAGTTGAGTATATTAACACAAACCCCACCTGAAGCGATGGATCTGGCCGCCGCCCGGAGTGGCTGAACGATCCCGAATTCATCAGTGATCTGCATGAAGGGAAGGCGCACAGTGACGAGCATTCGTTCCTGGTCCTGGCGAGCATGGCCAAACGGGTTCTGCAGGTGTACCGGATATTCCCCACTCGAGAGGAAGTGTTGCGCCGGAAGTGGCCAACAGGCGTCAATCACAAGAATCTCATCATGCCCGACTGTGACAACGCGATATACGGCCAATATGCGCCCTTCAGTATGCAGTACTTCTGCCCGCCCCCTGAAGAACCACTGACGAGCAACGAACCCATCCGGATCCTGCACATGCTGGAGGTTCCGTTATACGACGGACCCCAAGCTTCCGGCAGATGACCAGACATGGGTAACTTACCCTGGCCACTTCATGCGGATCCTCACGGAGGAAGCGGCGGGAAAGGAAGAAGCTGAAATGGAGAGATTGCGCAAGGGAAAACGCGTGACGCGGACCGATGGTGCGCCAGGGAAGAAATCGAAGAAGCCGTTCAAGACTAACTAATCAGGTACTGCTTTGGATCTCATCAACAATCGCTTTCTGCAATCGACATCTGCGTGATGGATTACAGCCGGTGGGTTAGGAGTGGCGTGCGCGTGTCCTTGTATACAAAACCTTACAAATCCTAATATACTGGTTGTTGTCATGTGCAGGCAAGAGGCGCTGCTGTTCAGAGTTGGAGTCGAGCAGCTCCCATCGCAGCGGTAGAGTGATGTTGCAAAGCAGCGTGGCAAACTCATCTAAGCAGTAGAGCAATGTCAGAAATAAGCAGTCTGCATCGATAGTAGCGAGTTGGAGTCGAGCAGCTCCCATCGCAGCGGTAGAGTGATGTTGCAAAGCAGCGTGGCAAACTCATCTAAGCAGTAGAGCAATGTCAGAAATAAGCAGTCTGCATCGATAGGAGCGAGTGCGCTAGGGAAGGGCGTGGCGCAGCCCCCTAGATGTAAACTATACGTAAATGTAAATAAACAAGTATTGCGTTCCTTTGTAACCGCCTTTCCGCCTCGAGTGGCGGACCACCTGTTTGGAGAGCCTAGCGGGCGCGTGCGCAAACCGAAGGGAGGGGGTGTTAAGCCCAGTTTGTTATGCGGTTTTGATGTAGTTATGTGGTTGATATGTTGGTTGATATGTTTGTTGATATGTTGGTATGGTTGTTATGTTAGTTATGTGGTTGGTATGTGGTGTGTGCTGTCCGGGGAATGTGCAGGAAAAGGCAAAGGTCACGAGAACCAGGAAGGCCTCCGAGGTTCAATGCGATATTGAAACCTACATCATGGCTTCTCCACCAGGCTTCGATATCGACGCCGGACTCATAATACACCTCAGCAAGGCGTTCAAGCGGGACCCCCCAGCGAAGCAACGGCATGCGATGATCGTGGAGAAGGTCACCACCATTTACCCCATGCTGACGCAGAAAGAGGCGACGAGAAAAGTGAACGCTCGTTTATACAATCGCCGGGCCGGCATAATGCAGCAAAAGGGAATGACGCTGGCTCGGTTTCAAGCGGATGATTTGGCAGCATGCAAAAACTTCAACCTTCAGGCGCTGGCGTCGAAGAGGCCCCATCTCGTGATTCCACTGACACGCACTGAAGCGCTTACCAGTCACCCCCTCCCCATTGCGGCAGGTGGGGCGCGGGCGGAGCCCATGGCACCGAGGACGGAGGTGTCGACCCCGCCAACAAGCCCTACCACGCAGTGCGGCACGCCAACGGTGGCTGATGCGGCAGGAGAACCGGGGGGTGCACATCTGCATGGGGGGGGGGCAGCAGTGTCCGGCGCACAGGCGCCCGGGGCAGAGATGACTCCGCGAACCAGCGCTAGATTCCAGCGCACGAGGCTCCGACGTGCCGCGCGCGCAACAGGCCAACGAATCAACGGGGAGCAATCCGTGGCTTCACAAGCAGCCCCAGAAGACGTTCCAGGGAGCGACTCGGCACCTGTGCGTACCAGCCCTCGGCTAAACACGCAGCATGAGAACGCGAATGACCTGCAGGTGGAGAACAATATAGCAAGTAAGTCGGCCCCTGGGACCAGTTTCCGTTGTCGGTTTGACTAGCCTGGCACCGTGTGTAGGTGGTGACGTGATGTTGACTGGTTTGCAGTTCCAGAGTGCCTTCGATTACCTGTGCGTACCAGCCCTCGGCTAAAGAACGCGTACGAGCTGCAGGTGGAGAACAATATAGCATGTAAGTCGGCCCGTGCGTGCAGTCTTTGTTGTCGATTTGACTAGCCGGGCCCTGTGGGTAGTTGGTGACGTGCTATTGTATGGCTCGCAGTCAAGAGGCGCAAGCTAAGCCAGCTGTTCTTCGGGGAGGAAAGCGCCCTTGAGGGCCTGCAACGCCTGCTGCAAGACCTGCTTCCACAAGTAGAGCAGCTGGACATCGCCACCCTCGTCGCGCATGTCGCCCGAGTGCACAAGGAAACGGGGAAGCGCGTGAATATGACTGCAAAGGCCGTGTTCTTTACGGTACATATGCCTGGATTCAATCTTCTGCCTGTCAAGCATGCCAACCACTACGAGAAATAGGCCCGTGAGACGCTGGACAAGCGCTGGACGGCCGACCTGATAAAACACAAGGATTCGTCCAAGGCGCTTCAGGCTGCCTTTAAAGCCACCTGGAAGAAGGTATTTTCAGTGCAAAGGCGTGGCGTTCCGCGAACGGCGCGCTCCTCCAAGAGCATGGCGGAACCACCGGCGCCTGCGCGTGTACAGGGCAACAAGCACATGAGCAAAATCTGCCCCGTCGGACGGAAGGCCCACCTTGTGCGCACCGGGATGTCCGCTCGGGACCAGAAGAAGCTCCACGTGAATCAGAATACACAGGCGGGGGAGTTCCTGCTGGAGGACTTCTCGCATGCGGACTACGGGGAAATATACCCTGCGGATGTTCATGACTTAAATGGCACAGTGCGCGACCTGGAGATCTTCGTTGGCATGGATTGCTTCGAGCATGACACGCCAGCAGCGTGGCGCGCGCTGGGGCACCCCCCCGTGATGCGGTGCCATTGCATCGGCGTGAAAGCGTGGGAAGACCGACCGGAGGATCCCGTCGGAGCCTTCGATTACTCTGTTTTCCACGACGACTTCTCCGTGGAGACTTTTGACTGGGACGAGCTGGTGCAAATGAATCTGGTTCGCGTCCCAGAGCTATACGTCACGGAGGACTACCGAGTGTGGTGGAAAAATCGCTCCGGTGACAACCGAGAACTTACAACCGACGAGTACCGAGGCGGCTTTGGGGACGCGCGGCCGAAGCATCTGCGCACCACGTCGTTCTGGGAACGGGTGTAGTGTTGATAAATCGCCGAGACGTAGTACGGAAATAGCGGACCCCGATCACTCATAGAACCCACACGACAGTCGTGTGAGAGCAGACGTGGGGCACATGCAATACGCACTAGGGAGTGCGCTAGGGAAGGGCGTGGCGCAGCCCCTTAGACATCGTAAACATGCAAATATTTTTAATATTGAGAACCCGCAAAGTACATGCTCCAACTGCCTGTCGCAACTTGCCTCACGGGTGGAAAGCTTCCCTCGCCGACATGATTGCTGCGGGTGCGCCTATCGTCCTCCTGTTGGCCAAGTGTTCACGCGGTGGGGATGAGGGGGGGGGAGGCAGCGCGTGCAACCTTTGTTTGCCAACAACCATGGTGGAATACTAACAATCGTCGTATTTTTTCAGGATCTTTATGCAACGTACGGCCTTAGCCTATCTGACGTGATGGACATTGCATCGGAGTCCAAGGGCACCCGCACTAGTCTGCGATCACTCCTCCGTCGACGAGACGGAGCGCTCCCTGCAGGACGAGGGCCATGCCTTCCGGCGGAGCATGACCGCCTCACCAAGGTGGCGAAGACAATAAACGCGGCAAGTGGCAATGTTACTTCGAGATGGCGTGACCTGTGACGAAGCTACCTACGTGGCCGGCCAGTATTGGGGCCATGCGCATGCCTGGGGAACTGTACGGCCCCGACGAGCAATTAACGGAGAACCAGACCTCACATGACAGCGCGGTACCAGAGAATATGTCGTTCGACCTAGAGGAGGTGCCTGACCTTCTTAAAGCAAGTGCCGATGGCTTCTCAGACGAGGAGGGACCTGACGACGCGGAGACCGCACGGCTACTGGGGCAGCTACGTCTGGAAAGTGATGCCACCGAGTATAACGAAAACATATTTGTCCAGGTACGTACGACAGCAACATTCTTGTGTGCTAAGTGTATTGCCAGCCCACAACGGGTGTATAAAGAACTAACAATGCGGTATGGGGTTCGTACGCACGGTTTGAAAGCAGGCCTTCCATGCCCACGGTTGCGACCAGGCGTGGCCAACAGACTACGACGTGTGGGACGAGCGCACGGCCACGGAGGCAGGTCTCATGGATGAACTCTTGCGCACGGCCGAGGAAGGGCAGGACGTGGACATGCCTGAGGAAGAAAATGTAGTGGACATGCCTCCGCCGGAGCACCTGCAATGGGACATCCGCCCAGGTGAACCGCTGTTTATTGACAATCCGGATAATGATATAACCGTTGGTGAGGCGGTCTACTACTTCATGCAGTTGCGAATGGACCAAGGCTGGTCTCGGCCAGCTTTTGACAGATTTCTGAAGGTCCTGCTCATGCTGATGGGTGGGCCTACCCGATGTCGCTTGCCAAGCACCCTATATAGGATGCGGACTTACATGCAAGTAGAAGATCACATGGCATATGCGGTTCATGTATGCCCGCGGTGGTGCCGACATTTCCCCCGAGAGCCAGATCCGAGGAAATGGGACCCAATGGAGGAGTGCGGTGTGGTGCTGGAGAAAGACGAAGCGGGTATCGTTGTCAAGCGCTGCAAGGGAAGACGGTTTGAGGTTGTGAAAACCGCGGACGGGGAGAAGTTGCGCCCGAAGGAGTGGTTCTATTATTTCCCGATCGAGGATACCATCCGAAGATGGATGGAATGCCCAGAGTTTTGCAAGGCCCGTGCCCGCCGAGACGCGCGCTTACAGTGTGACTTCTGGACATCGGAACTGGCGAGAAGCATAAACCGCCACGCGTCCGTTAAGGGCGCTCTCTTACAGGACGCTCCTAGGATCGAAACCCCCGTTGGAGGTGATCCTTATGTGGAATACGCCGAGCACCACGTGATGGTGATTTCCCCCGGGGCGGATGACTGTCAAGTGTTCAACTCAGATGTTGGGTGACCCCCCCCCACACCATCTTGCACACCCCATATATACACAAGCATGTCGTGCAACCAGCCGCCGCGGATGCAACTGGCTGAGCGCGTGCGCGGGGATGTGGAGTGCAGGTCTTACTCCATGGGTGTCGGGGTGGTCAAAAGCGAAGACCTTCATTACTCGGTACGTATGAAGATGGTGGATCTGGATGGTGGAGTGGCTACAGGTTAATCCAGGTATCCAGCGTAGCTTGTGGCTTGTGGCATTATTAGCTTATTATGGTGGCAGTAGCAAGCTTGCAAGGGGAGAGGGGAAGGAAAAGAGAGGGGAAGGGAAAGTGCGAGGAAGCGCGCCTCGTAAATGTGTGGCATCTCGGACTTTCACCGAGATCTCCAAACCAAGGGTTTGGCGCTCTGTTTTAGGTAACGCCACTTGCACTCTGCAGGAATCTGAAGCCAAATGCTATCGCATATCTTTGAGGAATGGAAGGTGGAATGGGGGTGGCACGAATGCAGATGAGGCACCGTGACAAGTTTCTCAAGTACCTATGGATGACAAAAGGGCCACGGCAGAAGATTGTTAATCCGTTGGTGGTATGGGGGCTCTTCGAAGACGAGATGCTCAGCCTGAGTAAGGGGCAGACAGTGGACGGAGCAGCTTTTGTGGTGCACGATGCGTTCCTCAAGAAATCTTACCAGCTGACCGTGATCCTGGGAATGGTGTATGCCGACTCCGTTATGCGGATAACGATGGGCAGGTTCATGGGAATTAGCAGTTACCGCGCCGATCCGTACAGTCTGTTTGAGGGAACTGTTGGTCCGGGGGGCGAGGGATGTATTTCCGGGGCTATTTCAAGGAAGTGGAGCAGCAAGGATGGACCAACTCTAAAGGGTCAAAGAAGGTGTGGGCGGACGATGCCGATGCAATGATCACTAAGCAGATGCACGCCTCGATGGTGGCGAGCACAGAATCGGGCGCCGAACCGGCACACGCCACAGGGAGACACGGACGAGGTGCCTTGGAGCGCATTCCGTACTTTGACCCGATGCACGCATATGCCCACCCATTCGCACATTGTGTGTTCTACGGGAATGTAAAGAGGTGCCTCAAGCTCTGGTTTGGCAAGCTGAGCAACAACACGCACCCTAAGCTGGTTCTGCCAAAAGCGATTGTTGATGAGATCCAAAGCCGGGCAGCCCTCATCCAACCGCCTCACGACATAGGCCGCCCGTACCATTGCGTGGTGAAGTACTTGGGTGCGTACACGTTCAGTCTCCCCTGCTCATTATTTCAGAAAAAGGCTCAAACGCACTGATGATAGCAGCGTTTGGCGCTCTGTTTGAGCTAATGCCACGAACGAATTGCAACCTGACGAAAACTGTCGCCAAAAAGATAGGGTTGCCAAGTGTGCCTCCATCTTTTCTGCTTTTCGATGAGAAGCTTCCATCGAAAAGAAGAAAAGATGGAGGCACACTT
>LGRX02026187.1:0-26611 GCA_001247695.2 Cymbomonas tetramitiformis | reverse complement strand
GGCGCGCCTCTTGGTGTGAAGACTGGTACATGCAGCGCGGCTCCAAGGGCGCGTCTCTTGGTGTGAAGACTGGTACATGCAGCGCGGCTCCAAGGGCGCGTCTCTTGGTGTGAAGACTGGTACATGCAGCGCGCCTCCAAGGGCGCGTCTCTTGGAGCCTTTTGCAGCATGTTTCTGGTGGAACAATGCGAATGGGATACAAGAGGCGAAGGGTTGTGAGGAGAATGAAGATTGCAAGCTGTGCATGAGGTACCTGGCAACATCATCCCACTCAGCTGCTGCTGCTGCTGCTGCTGCTGTTGCTGCTGCTCCTGCTGCTGCTGCTGCAGATGTTGCAGCTGCTGCTGCCCACCTTCCTGTGAAGGCATACCAGTCGGCATTCCCGCTGGCGGGCCCATCGGACCTCCCACCATTCCCGAGTTTGTCATGCCTTGATTGATCGGCGGCCCAAGCTGCTGCGGAGCCATTGCCGGGGTTTGCTGCGTAGCCGGCGCTGGGGCTTGCGGCGTAGTGAGGAGGCCAAGGAGGCAGTCCTGCTCGTGCACTTGGAGCACGTTGACAGCAAACGGAGAGGGCGGCACAAGGAATAGTGTGGAGGCGGCCCATTTGCACACGCCCGCACGCTGCTTGGTGGTGAGGTAGCTGAGGAACTCGTCGTATGCGGGGCGGTCGCCCGCGCCCTCGGGCATGATGCGCAGCACAATGAGCGTCAATGGCATGGCGCTGTTCTGCAGGTGCTTCTCCAGCACGCTCAGCTCCGTGCGCGCCGTGCAGTTCATCGACTCGGGACTGCGCCGCGCCGCCTCCAAGGCGCACGTCACTCTCCAGAGTGTTGCGTTGCGAATGGGCACGGGCTTCGCCCTCAGTGCTCCCGCAGTTGTCGAGGCAATGAAAGATCCAAAGGGCAGAGAATCGCAACAGCATGCCCCATGCATCAGCCAAGGTGTCCAAGAAGGCTGCACCTTTCGTGCCCCATGCATCAGCCAAGGTGTCCAAGAAGGCTGCTTCGAGTGCTAGCCAGGACAGGGCAGGGATTTAGGCAGGGGGTCTTCGATGCATGCTTCATACAAATATAAATGTGCGTCCACTATTTGCTGGGTCACGAGCCATGTGAGGCGCGCACTAGCTCGGGAGGGAGGGGGCGCATGGGGGTGCAGGGAGAACGCACATCTGAATTGATGGGGAGTGGAAGCATCGGGTTTTACAAACAAGGTTCCCAGACTTGGCGAGGGATCCTCTCCACAGCACCGTGCCACTAGCTCCGCCGCCAATCAAATTCCCTGATGGCTCCACAGCAGAAGATGACAGAGAGGGGACTCTGTCATCAGCGTCTCTCGATAAGCGTCCTGTGCCGCTGCCGCTTACGGATGGGAAGCCCATCGGGCGGCCCTGCAGATCCCCGTGCATCCTGTTCGGCGCCATCTGCTCCGGGTTGCCCGCACCCGATGGCCCGTCCCCGTGATGGCCTTGCATTCCCATCATGCCTTGCCCCATGTCTACCGCCACTCCCAGGTCAGCCTCTTTCCCAAACCCATTACCAATATCCTGACCCCTACCACCAACGCGCATCCCTCCCCCTCCCTCCCTGCCCATGCCATCAGCCATCCCCAGACCATCTCCACTTGGCTCTACAACCCAAACCATGCCTCCCCAGCACCTCCGCGCTCCATGCCTCCCCAAAACTTCCCGCTCCATGCCTCTACTGCCCAAACCAAGGTTGCCTTCCATCCCTTGCCCACCCCCCCATCCCCCATCCCCCATGCCCCCATACCCATCCTGCCCCTATTTCCATCTAGCATGCCACCGCTATGCGCCTCCCCCATCATCTCACTCATGGATGGGTCCATCATCGCCATGCCCCCTTGTGGCACCATCATGCCTGCACCGCCACCTCCTGGGCCCATCATGCCCGCAGCAACATCCAGCCCTCCCTGGCCACCACTGCCGCTCCCCGATCCCATTCCGCGTCCGAGTCTGTTGCCCGCCGCCATCTCCTGATGCTGCAGCCACATCTGCTGTGGCGGCGGCGGCGCGAGCCCCATGCCCATGCCCTGGTGCGCGGGAATGCCCCCGGTCATTTGCGGGGTCCCCATAGCGTCCACATTGACCATCATCATGCCGCCATCATGGCCCTGCACCATCTGGGGGGTTCCCATGCCCATAGGCAGGTGCCCCTCCGGGCCTCCTATCTGCACCAGCTGCTGCATCCCGTTCGGCATCATCACCATCACCTGCGTCCCCACCGCAGGCCCTGGCACCATCTGCCCTCCCATTCCCAGCCTGCCCATCATCATGGGAACCCCCTCACCGTCGTGCATCATGCCTCCCCCCTCACCCCCACCACCCTTGCCCATGACATCCATGCCGCCCTTTCCTTTCCCCTTCCCTTTTCCTTTGCCACTGCTGCCCCCTCCATCCAGGCGCATCCGCTTCCCATCGCCGAATCTCTGGAACTCCTCCTCGTCGCCGCGCCCGCGCCCGCCGCCACCGGACCTGCGTTGGCAACCGCACCAAGCAGCATTTACTGCGCCAGGCCACCCCAAAGCATCCCTTTGCGTGTTTACCACCGCCGCCTTCACCTGAAAGGCAGATTCTCCATCTAGAATTCCTCTCCTCTACAGCCTTCTGGCACAGCTGGGGCGGCGCTCTCACTCGGAGACCCCTCTCAAGGGGTGGCTAGCGCGAGGAGAGCAGCTCCCGGAAATGGAGCACGCACAGGAAGTACCTGGGATCACTTCGACCACCGAACTCCGCATCTGCACCACCGACCCAGCACCCCCGTCAGCGGCAGAGCTGGCCGCAAACAGCTCCCGAGACCTCTGCTTCATCGGAGGAATATCCAATAGACTGTTGCCGCTCCCATTCAGGTCAAAGATTGTCCAACAGACCGTCACTCGACTGGTGCCGCACAAAATAGCACCTATTTTGCAGTCTTTCATGATTTCCCCAAGGGCTATCTGACACGGGTGCTCCAGGCGGCCAAAACCACAGCAGGAGGTATCGCATCACTTCTCTGGCTCAACCGGGCTCTGCCTTAAAGCGCCCCCGGAACAAGATTCTATAACTGCTGAGGGGACATCGGGTCCCCATTGGTGGGTCTGTGTAGCGGGCCTCAGATTCAACTGGCCAGGGCAACAGCTTTTTCGACGTTACAACAACCCAACGGCAAAACCCTCCCCTCCCAGCCACGAGGCGATATCCACCGCACACGATAGCCACAGCAAGGCACGTGGAGCACGCACGACCTTCTTCATCGCGCCTTTGGCGGTTTGCCGGGTGGTGGGAGAAATGGATGTTCACTTTGTGAATACCAAACAGCGTTCCCTGCACAAAGGCCACATCCGTGAGATGCCCCCTCGAAAGCTCCCAGCAGCTTGAGCAGCGCATGCGTCGCAGTGCCTTGAGGGATGGCAGGCATGCGGAATGCAAACTAAGATTCCTAGTCCATCTAAAATACGAAAGAGATGCAAACCATAGTCAACATTACCACCCGCTGACGAGTGCAGCACTAAAAGACACTGCCTCAGGGCTCTCAGTGCAGCGAATAGCAGCTGCCGGGCGCGCTGCAGCCGCTTGATACACACCGGCCTCAGGGCTCTCAGTGCAGCGAATAGCAGCTGCCGGGCGCGCTGCAGCCGCTTGATACACACCGGCCTCAGGGCTCTCAGTGCAGCCAATAGCAGCTGCCGGGCGCGCTGCAGCCGCTTGATACACACCGGCCTCAGGGCTCTCAGTGCAGCCAATAGCAGCTGCCAGGCGCGCTGCAGCCGCTTGATACACACCGGCCTCAGGGCTCTCAGTGCAGCCAATAGCAGCTGCCGGGCGCGCTGCAGCCGCTCAACTCACTCTCTTCACGCTCCAAGCTCTCCTGTCACTTGCGAGACCGCCCGAGATACCTCTTGCACATAGGGAAGCTCCTGCTCCGAGCTTCCTGATGGTGGTTCTACATGCATCGCATGCATTTGCTCCAGGTATGCACTTGGTAGTGATTCGCCTCACGCAGCGCTGGAACAAAGGCTGCTACCTGAAAAGCTGCAGCCGGTTTGCAGTCTTACCTTCAAAGAATCCTTGGCCCTCATAGCATCCTCGACGTGCAAATAGTGCACCCAGGCACAGCACCGCCGCGGATAGCTCTTAACACGATCAAGCTTGCCAAAACGCATGAACTCCTGCGGGCTCACAAACGCTGCTCAGCATACTCTAGTGGTATGCACACCTGCGACTCGCAGATACAGGAAGGAAGTCAATGGCAGGGCAGGATTCACGAGCGAGACGAACCTTCTCGAGATCGTCTTCGGTCAGCTCGAGCCCGGTGGGCAGTCCGATCCACAAGGATTTGCTTGGGGCGTTGTTGTGCTCGCGGCCTCCTCCGCCCTAAAACAAAGCACGGAGTCACAAACCCCTTATGAAGGGTCACTCAAGGGCGCTCATACCCCCTCCCTTGCACAAGGTCATCAGCGAGCCTCGCCGCAGGCCTGTGAAATCTTTCCTGGAACCCTGCGGTGCCGCCGGTCAGCTTGCGCGACTCGTTCATCGGCTATCTCAGCAAAACGCGCACGTTGCATGCAGAGACAGCAAACAGCTGGCATAGCTGTGGCAAGTAAGAAGGGTGACGAAAGTATGCACTTAAACGCAGTGCAACTGGACACCCACGGCTGGGCCCAGACGTTGTGCACAGGAGGCGAAACGAGGAAACAGTGCAATATACGGCTGGAATCGCAAGCCTGACTAAGTCCTGACCGAGACAGTGGTGCCACGAGAATAGTACCTTTCCATACAGCGGCATATCAGGCGGGCCTTGTTGATCTCTGGGGTAGCCCGGTGGATCTCTCGAGTAGCCGGGAGGCTCCCTGGGAAAGGCTTGCATCGCACGGGGCGGATCTCTGCTTACGGTTTCAGAACCCGTGAAGGAGACATTTACTTTCGAGCCGAACAAAAAGGTCTCCTGAAGCCCATTGACGGCGTGTATCGCGCTGTCTGTGCGCATGAATGTAACCTCGGCGACGCCGGCCCTTGGCAAGTCCAGGTCTTCCACATTACCGTAGTGCTGGAACACGAACAGGTCACCTCTTGAGACCCCAATCCTCTTCTTTGAGCAAAGATAGAAGCTTGCCTCGGGAGGGATACAAGGTGGTTGGTTGGTTCAGGATCACAGGTGTTGCAAGCTTCTTCCGCACATATGGGTGGCTCCCGAGCTCTGACTTAATCCTTTCACCCGGAAACCGTACGAGTTAAGCAGGCTTTGGAGAATACAACGCGTCGTCCCAACGAACGTATTCGACAAGTCGTGATGGGGATTGTGACGCGAGGTAACGAGGCTCTTCACATAACAGGAAGGAAGCTAGAACGGATTCAGTTCCTCTCCAATGCCCAGTCGATATGACGGCTAAGTGACTGCCGGGTACGCGAGAAAAAATAGTCGGATTTTCGGGCATTTCCTGAAAACTAAAACAGATATTCGTTGCATGAGGTGCGTAGCGGTTTTTGTGCACAGCGATTCGGGAAATGGCGGAGTACTTCGGGTCTTCTGCGGCGTGCCTCGTACTCGAGTGCGCTCTCCCCGTGATTCGCAGCGAGTTCCGGGGGCGCGGTTGGGCGAGCGGGAAAAAGACTGCATATTATGGGAAGCGTCCAGTATGCATTTCAAGTAGTATTGTCTGCTTCCGCTTACGACGAGTCAAAATCGTACCCTAAGCCCTCCGTGCGGGGATCCTGAGCGTGATTTCGGTTACGAGTTCGTATCGCGAGCTTCTTTCGAGTTCGCGCCGAAAGGAAGACCGTTCGTAACGCGAGAGGATGGGATTCTACGGTTTGCAAAGACACGAGAGAGCCACGCGACTCGACGAGTAGACGACAAGAAGGACCGTTGCTGTAGCGCTGTTCATATCGTGCAGTGGAGAATTCAACCAAGAAAGTGAAATGTACGGAAACGGATCGGAGAACTTTATGCGCACATAAGGCTTGTTGTGAACGAACAGCCGAGCGTCGTCCAAGTGCTGCGAGCTGTGACAGCCTTACTATTGCAAGTGACGTATGCCTTCAGATTGTAGAGGTACATGGCGTTACCGTCTGAAAGCGCCGAAGCGTAAACCGAACCGGAAGCAGATGCAGCTCGCAAGCACCACCGTGCGCAAATGGACACTAAATCTAAATACGCGGGAGACGATAACGTGTGATATGCAGACGCGGAGATCTAGACGAGGTAGTTTCCACTGAAGAAACGTTGCGAAGAAGCGCGCGGATCAGAAAGATATTCAAGCCAAGTTAGCAGTGAGATAGATCTTATGAGTGACTGTCGAAAGGTCAGCGTGCAAAAAACTTGATGAACGAAGGGTAACACCGTAAACTCAGGAAGAAGCTGTTCCCTTGAGAGGCCGTTAGCCAAGTTCGACACCCTCAACGTTCTCGTCGGTCTTGGCTGCAAGTGTCCCACAATGCTCCTCAGCAAAGATATTCTCCGACAGGCCGACTGCCTCCTTAATTGAAGAAGTGCAAGGACATTCAAGCCTGAACGCTTACCCCTTTTGCATATTGTATCTTTAGATCGCAACCGCATACACGTTTGCCGTTTAAGTTTTCCAGGGCGTTCACTGCATCGCGGATACGCTGCCAACACGTCCCGAGAGCTTAATGCTGCCGAAAAACAGCTGCCGAGGGAAAACGGCAGCTAAATACTCAGGGCGTCTAAATTTACCTCAAAACTGATGAAAGCGAATGTGGCCTTGGACACAGATCCTCCGACCTTTTCCACCTTGCCAAATTGACTAAACCGCTTTTGAAGCTCGTCCCTTTCAACCTGCTCCACCATATCAAACCAGTCTGAACCGAGCCCATTTCCCTATCGAAAATATCGGTTTTTTTTTGTAGACTAAAGCGCAGAACGCTCTGAGACAACGTGCGGCGACTAGCAAGGACGGCGCAACCCATTTACCGTTTCGTTGATGTTCCCGACCCAAAGCTGCCGTGTTTGCACCTGCACCAAGGGAAGGCGTGAGTTTTGGGGTGCGCACACAGCAGATATTTGACGATAGGACTGCTTTTTCACGAAATACAGTGTCCTTTCGGATACGCAGAATCGTCACAACGGTGGCTGCTGAAGCGTTGTCTTGCGTTTCCAAACATCAAAGAACCGTACTTCCGACTTCCGAATCAGCTAAGACAGAGCGTAAGTAGTATCTTGACTCTTTGTATCTGATTTCTTTTCGATCGAGCTTTTTCAGGGCCCATATGCACGGGTAGGAAATATCGTGAAGAAATAACGGGAAGCCGCACTCACCGCGGGGAGTCCGTCCCCCTCTTGCATGCTTTCCTTCGAAGCCGAAAATGATTAAGTTTTGCAAGTACTCCGACTCGTATGAAAACCTCAAGTTCCTGAAAAAGTTGCAGGCATTGGAACAAGGTGATGGATCTACTACATAGGCGCACGCGGACATACGAGAAACCCCATAAAACCTGCCACTTCACCGTTGAACCGGATTTCGTCTTCCTAGCAGGGTTTGAAACTCATCATTGCACAGATGTTCGTTTAGCAAAAATATCACAAAATGCCGTTGATTTTCCCTTACCTCTGACGAAGTCAAGGACGCAAGAACGCGAGCCGGACTTCAGTGCCGAGAGTGCTAGACGAAGAGGCAGTAGCTCTGGCTGGTATAAAAATCAGCTACCCTTTTACCTGTTATCCACTGTCAAGCGATAAAAAGTCCACCTGCACACAGAAAATGCTATCAAGCCCGCAAATGATTATCCTATCGTAAGCGGAAGAAATCGCCTGCGCCTGCGCTGCATTTTGTTTCTTTCGTTTGCGAAAGCTGTGCGTGTGGTGATGTGATGTGACATGAGTTGAGATGAGATGACATGGCATGGCATGGCATGGCATGGCATCAGGCATGGCATGGCATCAGGCATGGCATGGCATGGCATGGCATGGCATGGCATGGCATGACAATGACTTAAATTAATTTACCCCGGGGAGCCAAATCGCCCCCGGCTACCATACAGGGTCAAGGGCAGTCCCTATCCTAAAAGTTCCCCCAGCTAGCACATACATGGAGAATCCGACTAATCTAACTCTACAACAGCCGCCATGACAACCAATCCTATCCCACTGGTCGAGACTAACTACTGCGTCAAATCGGTAACCTCCGCGCTCATGATGGTCGGCACCCTCGCCCCCACGCCTCCCGTCAACCGCCACACTTTTCCCCCACCCCTCAAGCCCACCAAACCATGTAAGCCCATGGCAATACCAAAGCCAACGGGTGTGCTCTGAAAACCGGGGGTGAGGGTGGGACGTCCAAGAAGAGGGGGTGCTCCGCGGATGCATCCATGAATATGCTAGTAAGTAACAATCATGCTGGATGTGACACACTGACAGCTCAATCTGTCACTTGTCACTTCCTATAGTAGGCTGGGTGACCGTCACCAGTTGACGGGAAACACCCGCTAGGTATTTATGTTATCTCTACTTTTATCAATTACACTTTTACCGTTCTGATATTGTAACCCTCAACTCAGGGTTATCTCACTAGCTAGATATATATTACAACATACTTATATATCTAACAGGTTTGGCCCCACTTACGCTTTATTTAGCGCCACTGCGACACCGCCGCCATGATTGGCTAAAGCCGGACGCTTGGGATGGGGTGAGGCGCTCCGCGCGTGGGAGTGCCGGCAGTCACGGGCATGGCCTAAGTTTTGTGGGTTGATTTACGGCACGTTGTAGGCCTTTGAGAACATTTTTCTTACGGGATTTAACGTTGGATTAGTTTGCGTCTTCTGGTTGGTTACCACACCGTTGCGTATCGGTTGCGTATCGGTTGCATTCCTGCAGAAGATCCTTATAGTACACCGGGCACATGCGAAGGGTGAGGAGGTCCAAGGCGAAGCCCACACCCCACACATCGTCAGGATCTATACTGATAAGGTCTCGCTAGCAAGCTGCGAGATATGTCACGGGGAAGCTGAAATCCCCCCTTACTGTATGGGGGTCCAGCTTCTCCTAGTATCACCCCTTGTTGCGTGTGTCACTGGTCGTGTGTCACCGTATGACACTCACCTGCTAGAAAGCTCACTCCCGTAATCCTTCTATCAGTTTTGTATCACCGGTTTCCCCCAGCCACTGCTTTCTGAGTCCCTGTTTCAGTGATATTGCTATATATCTCCATCAATATATATACACATTATCACCTGTTCTATCAGGTTATCGGTCCCACTTCACGTGAGTGGTGATTCCGGTTGGTTCGGCTCGCTTCGGATTATCCGATTCTAGAAAACCGTCAGCACCGTTTTGCTTACCTTCAACGCGCAGCTTAATTCAACTGCGTACCGTAACAGCGGCATTTTTTCCGTCTCCGTTCCTCTTGCCGCTGCCGTTTATCGTGGGTTACCCTACCGACTGTGACTGGGAATCCGCGCACCGTTTCCGTCAGCTGTTGACATCACAGCTATCGCGGCTTGATCCGCACCGTAAAAAGCGGCGAGTACCTTTCCGTCTCCGTTCTTTTTGCCGCTTCCGTCTTTCGTGGCTTGCCAACCGACTGTGATTGGTATCCCGCGCACCGTCTCCGTCGGCTTTCGTGCATTTTGGTGCACTCCGTCATTTTTTTTTATAAGCATCCTTCTACACTCTGGCCAGCAGCGCCCCTGCTGCCGGGGGACCGCTTTACCGTACGACGTTTTTGACCTCACCGACGTTTTCCTCGTGAAAATTCACCCCAAATTGACTTTTTCATCTCTTGATTTAGTTGATTTTGCAAAAAGTTATCTTTTGCCACCCAAACCCAAACCTTATACCTCACAGATTTTACAGCCGCAGCTGCATGGCTTCTTTGCGTCAGATTGCGCGCATGGCCGCGGTCAGATCTGCGCTTGAACTACTTCGACATCGACAATTTACCGCTGGCTACAGTCTGGTGGTGCTTGGTGGTGCTTATGCACCAAGCACCAACATCGACACCAGCGTGTTCAACAACATCGACCACGAGAACTTTGACTTCAACACCCTCTCCCCTCCGCATTCTTCACTCTCACCTGGCGCACCCCTTTGTCGCCATCTGGTGGTGTCTGGTGGTGCTATCGCGACCGCTTCCCCCCTCTCCATCATCCCTTTCGAGTTCCTCCCCATGGCCTCGATCACGTTCCCTCACCGCATTTTCCACCTTCCACCTCCCTATCCCCTCTTCAGCGACGCATTCGCTCTGGTGGTGCCAGGCCGCTTTTGGCTTTGGCACCGCGTGGGCATTGGCTGATTCATCGTTTTCGTGGCGCTCGAGGACTTCTGCAATCGAGAACTCCGCCGCCGCCATTCCGCAATCACGTCGCGGCTTGTAGATGCGTGCCCTGATGTACGAAGACCCTAGAGCGGGACTAGCCCGCCTAGCCTGTTTATATGTCTCTTAGATGCCTAGGCAGCGCCCATGCACGGATGTGCTTCTAGCTGGGTTGGAAAAGGCCCCCTCGGCCTGGACACTAAATTGACATTGGGTTAGGGCTTAGGGTTTTCCTTGCTCTTGCATGGCCACTCACACCTTCGGGGTGAGGTGGTGTCACGGGGAAGCTGAAATCCCCCCTTACTGTATGGGGGTCCAGCTTCTCCTAGTATCACCCCTTGTTGCGTGTGTCACTGGTCGTGTGTCACCGTATGACACTCACCTGCTAGAAAGCTCACTCCCGTAATCCTTCTATCAGTTTTGTATCACCGGTTTCCCCCAGCCACTGCTTTCTGAGTCCCTGTTTCAGTGATATTGCTATATATCTCCATCAATATATATACACATTATCACCTGTTCTATCAATATGATATGATAAGATAGCACGGATGTTATTGAACAGTAACAACGCGTGCAACGTAAGAGCGGGTGATGAGTGCAGTGCTTCGTCCGAAGTTACTGTTGTAGCCCAACGCTACCTCATCTATACCGAATGCCCTGCATCTCATAGATGCCACCGCTATCGGGTTGTGAACCCAAGGCATTGGTTGAACAATTAGTATCGGCTGAACGAATACGCCATATGATACTCACATGCTTGTTCAGAACATGCTAGAAGCGAAGATGAGTTCTCTCCGAACCATTTGGTTCTGCAAGGTTCAATCTTGCTTTGCCATCTCGAGTCCAGAATACTGGCCTCTCGATGACAGGTGTCACTCAAGTCTCACCTTGAGTAAATGACAGATGATATGACTGTACATGTCATAGTCGACCGTACTGACGACTGTCTGTCATTATAATATATGACATGACTCGACATGACATGACATGACATGGTATGACATGTCTGACAGGTATGACACGTATGACATGTATGACACATGTGTCATCGGTCATAACCCTGACAGATCTCCCCTCTTAAGAGAGTTGTGACCTCACAACGGGCATACCTTTGTATATGTCTTTGATGTCTGTTGTTGTTGCTGCTGCTGGTACCAGTCTTCTTACACCGATGTGAGGCGTCCCTCATGGTGTTTTTAGGATATTGGGGGGAACCGAGTCCACTTTAAACCCTCACCTTAGGCATTTAGCCTTACAGTTCTTAGGATGTAGCCCCCATGAATTGCGTATCGTATTGCAGAGTGACGATTCAAGGTTCCATGAATTGCGTATCGTGATTCAGATTGACGCTAAAAGCGTATCGTGATTCAGAGTGACGATTCAAGGCAACAAGGGGCTGGTATATACAACTGATCGACGAAAACCGGTACACGTTTCCACAGTTATTATATATAGTGCACCCAACCCTTCCTCCCCTCCTGAAGACATCAAAGGAGGTTCACAGGCGGTCATGGGGAGCCCGATGTTTCCGAAGTTATTTCACCGGGGGCTTGTTTTAATGCAAACGGAGTGGCCTTGCTTAACGGAATTGGACTTATAATCCTCAACCGGTCTGCTCAACTCCTCAATTTTTTGGTCCAGTACGCACGCTTTGACGAACATCTGTCGATTCAGAGTGGATTCGCCACGTACTAATGTGAAATTTGTTATTAGTTATGTGTGCCAGGCATAACTTAGGATCACAACTCCGTCCACCTCAGTCGATGTCTCCGTTTTTCGGATGACTGGCCACAAGATCCGAATGACAAACCACGGTATGGCAAAGGTAGCATTAGCAGTTTTTCACAGATATTGGTACCCGCATATGCGTATCTGTGTAAGGGTATGATTTATACAAGGCTCACTACACCTCAGCAAGGAAGGATCAATTCCTGCTCCTGTCATATCAATTTGATGCAGGGTAAAAATGTTAGGGATGTAACCCTGCAGTTCTGGGATGCAGCCCTGCAGTTCTGGGATGCAGCCCTGCAGTTCTTGGGATGCAGCCCTGCAGTTCTTGGGATGCAGCCCTGCAGTTATTGGGATGCGGCCCTGATTAGTATTCGGTCGGCAATCATTGGCAAAAGTCATCGGCTTTCAGCCTTGACTCAGAAGCCACAATGTTATAGAAGCTGCGACCTATCGTGACAATATGCGGCAGTTATGCCTTCAGCATACGTAGACAATATGATTATGGGGAACTTATAATCCCACTTAAGTTGCATCATGATAAATTTATCCAGGTGTTAACAAGTGTTCAGGATTTGATAAGGGGTTGACGCCCCACAGGCCAAAGGTCATTGTCTCATAAGGCTCGCCTCAAGTGTGCGGCTTTGAGGAGCAGCGTCTCGGCGAGGCACAGGCATGATGCTTCCTTGACCATGATGGAGCTGGAAATGAGAATACTCAAGATATCCGAAGACAGGAAGGCTTTTTGTTGGCCAAAGTTGCTGTCTAGATGCTTAACCTCTATGGGATTGCATTCGGATACAAACTGTGCAACCATACATGTGACTTATGCATTGGTGTATGACTTTGATGAATTGTCTCTTGTCATGAACCTGGAAGGAATGACGGGCAAATAGCTAGAGTGGCGGATCTCACTCACTCGGCTTTGCTGTTATGAAATTCGGTGCCTGATGGCACAACTGGCAATCCTTTGCTCAGATGTTTTCCTTAAGACATTGGCAACAATTTGTGTGCCAGCTTCTCTAGATTTGGGGGAAAACCATGGATCAGCAATTCGTCAATCAAAACACATGTTACCAAAGCTGATTCAACGAATCCTTTAACTCTTGATTGAAATTCAACAATCAGCATCTCAGGCTGTTGACGTCACAATGATGGTCGTAAGCTTACAATATAGCTTATTCACATTTAAAAAACCATCATTCTCCTATGTCAGTGCCCTTCATATAATATGATAGAGCCGGAGCAATATGCATCTATGATTTCCTCATAATGAACTTCATGTGTCAGTAAGTCAAATAAAGACTTCTGTAACAAACGCCGGCTTCTCATGGTACCGCGCCGGGTTTGTTCAGCTGGTGACAAGCATGACAGTGGTGACAGCATGACAGGCTTTGCGAAGATGACCATCTGAGAGATGCAGACTTGCCAGAAAAGATATGGTCACTATCGAATGACCAGGGAATGATAAGATGAAGATGGCAGTGACTCCTTTGCCGCTGACGTGTCAATCAGAATGTGGTAAACGGTAACATTGTTAGAGCTGGCATGGAATAATGACTTTCCATTGGCCAGATGAAGATTTAAGGGCTAGAACCCGTTACAGTTTTGGGAAATGTGACAGAGCATTGAGATATAAGTAAGCTCTGACCGGAGGTCAGGCTAGTGGACTCATTATTGTTTTGCTTCGCAAGTACTAGGTGGCTGTTCGCGTGCCAGTGCTAGAGTGCTAAGACAGTTCTGCTCACAGCTTTTGTACACAATAATTCGTATTTTGTGGTTATAATATCAATTTTGACGGATATATTTTACTGCTGTTTTTATACTTTTTCAAAACAATAATGTCCTGCGCGGAGCGGCTTTTTATTTCAGTGTTAATCCAGAAGTAAAGGCCCTTTGGCGAGAAGTCAGCAGCAGTTTGCAAGAGCGGATTCGGAAGTCAGGCGACTCCAGGGGCACCCACGGTGCACTTGCGGACCCTTCTTCTTCCCTGAACTTGGTGGTACTTGCACTGAAAGAGCTACCAGCGACGGCGGCAACGGATCAGCTTTGAATTCGCTAGTCATGAGCGGCCTTCTTCTACCCGGTGATATGCTCAGCACCTTGTTCTGCAGTGAATCCAGGGACACCCCTGGTGTACTGGCCTAACTGAAAGGCAAGTGTGCGTCACCTGGAAGCTAATCAGCGGCGGCATCTGCTTGGACTTACCAGCTAAGAGTGGATCATCAGCAGTTAATGTGCACCTTGATGAGCCACCTCCCAGTGGTTTCTCCGGCTGGCCACCTTGTCTGAAGTGAATCCAGGGACACCCCTGGTGTACTGGCCTAACTGAAAGGCAGGTGTGCTTGGCCTGGGAGCTAATTAGCGGCGGCATCTGCCTGGGCTTACCAGCAAAGAAGCAGATCAGCAGTGAATTACTGCTCTATGTCTGGAACTTCAACTTACGGTTTCTTGGGCAGCTCCACCCTGTCTGACGGTTAATCCAGGGACACCCCTGGTGTACTGGCCTAAGCCTGGAGTAGGAAAGAGCTTGCCAGAGGACTAGCAGCGACATCAGCCCTGAATGCGACAAGTGAGTGGTCTTTTCAAGCGATATTCACTGGTGTGATACAGTTATCTGGTGGATTCAGAGTTAATTACTTGCCCAGCCTGGAGTGCTGCTTACCACTGGAGTGACTCTCTAGTTCTTTATCATAATGTTTGGGAGAATTCTTTTATCTTTTCTACAGTATTGGTCAGCTGGTGAGGCCCTCATATCACCGGTGACCTTCTGAATTAGCAGTGGTGTTGCGAATCCAGGGGTGCTCAGCACACTGGCTTAGCTCCCAACTCTGCACAGCGACCTTTTTCTTGCTTATTACTGGACTGGGGAGTGAGCTTCCATGCCAGCTGCGGTGCCCTTGATTAGCAGTGGTGTTGTGAATCCAGGGGTGCTCAGCACACTGGCCTAGCTCACACCGCTGCGTATCAGTGCTATTCTTGGTGCCGTGGAGTTGTCCTCATGTTTGCTGTGCTCCTGATGAACTCTGGCTCAGCTAATCCAGGAGTGCTCAGCACACTGGCCCAGCTCTAAGCCCTTCTTGCACGAATACAGTATTCTGCATCAGCTGCGGATTTAGAGCGTTGAAACACAGTGCTGGACCTTTAGGCGTTCGCTGGCTGCACGCGTTTCGTTCTTCCGCTTGTTCAGCAAGGTGAATCCAGGGGCACTCAGTGCACTGGCCTAAGCCAGTCTGAATCAAGCCTCCAGTCTGCTGGTGAACGAGCTTTTCGCTGAGAGAGGGGACTCTTCCTTGGTCCCATTAGCTGAGCATTAACGCAGTACTTTACCACGGAGGGTGAGGCAGAGCCAAGCGCTGCCTCTGCCCAGTCCAGAGATCGTGAGGCACGACGACTGGCGCGAGAGAGGGTCAGTCAGGACCTTGACACGGGATATATGAGCACAGAGGGGTCGGGCCCAGAATCCATTCCCTCCGCACCGGCATCACCAGCAGCAACAGCGCTCGCAGCAACAGCACTCGCAGCAACAGCACTTGCAGCAGCAGCAGCAGCCTCAGCGCCTGCAACCAATCAGTTCCTCTTTGCGTTTGACGACGTAGACGAGATGGATTACTATGACAGAGATAGTCACGCACTTGACAAGGAAGATGTCAAGCTCCAGTACACTGGTGGCAAGAATGAGGATAGAGCGCTCTTTATCAGGCGTTTCGTTGACATGGTAGCGAAAGTACAGCGGGCTTTCGAGGCTAAGAAGCGTAGGCACATGAAGTCGGCGTCTTTCCACGCGCTCAGTCAGCAGCAGAAGAAGGCTTTCGCTGACTCCAAGCCAGACCTCAGATCGTTGTGGGATAGCCTGCCCTCGTTTCTAGCAGGGGACGATCATTCAACCTCAGTCGCCTATGACTGGTGGTGCGCTGCATACCTGAAGGATGGCGTCATGGCCTCACACGCTTGTCATGTCTTGAAGGATCTCACCATGAGAGACGCTTTTCAGGGCCCAGTGCGTTGCGCACAACCTCCTTTCCATGAGCTGGCGCCAGGATCGACATGGGCAGTCTGTAAGGTGTTCGAGGAAGGCGATGCTGATGGCGAAGAGTCTGATGAGTGGGAGAGCGAGGGAACCTCCACTAAGGGTCTCACGGGGCCAGATGGCACGGAGGATTCTCACTACTTTTGGGCCTTGAGGGCTTTCATTGCAGAGCTCGAAGCCAAGTTCCTGATGAAGGGCACCAAGGAGAAGGAGGATCTGTTGATAGCCAAGCCGCAGACCACCGAGCAGGACGGCCTCGCTTACGTGAAGAGCTGTCGTCGCAGGGAGGCAGCGCTCAACACTGGCAAGATGGTGGAAGACCCCATTGTCAGGCAGAACATTGAGGAGTGCATTAAGGGTCTGCGCATCAAAGAATACCGAGATCGCGTGTCCGAGCAGTTACGTGTCAGTCATCCCGCCCCCAACAAGGTCACATGGGAGGACCTGGAGGTCATCGTGGAGGTGCAGGACAAACTGAAGAACGATGCGGAGGCTTGGGCTCTCACGCTGCAGCAGGAGCTGGTTCGCAGACTCAACTGCGTGTACTCTTGTTACGAGGCCAGGCAGCTGGGGCTTGACCTGGCTGCACTAGTGTCCGCCATGAGGCGCTCTGGTTCTGCCCCCAAGACTGGGGACAGACGCAGGGACCCCAAGAAGAAGGAGCAAGCACAGCATGGTGGCGATGACGCCAAGAAGCCTTCGAGGGAGGTGAACAATGCAGAGCGTCAGAAGCCTACCTACGGCAAGGTGCCACCACCTGACGCTTCAAAGAAATTCCAGTGCGATTGGTGCTTCACACGCTTGCCCCATTCTCCAGAGCGCTGCTACACGGGGTGCCGTGAGGCCCGCGTGCCTCCGAACTTCCACAAGGACAGGCAGAACTCGAAGTGGCCGGATGAGGTCAAGAATGCCCAGATGCGTGCTTACAACATCGCGCACCGCTTCGACAACCACAAGATGGGGATCACCACCAAGGAGTGGCTTAAGCTCCCAGAGGCCAAGCAGAAGCAACCGCAGCAGCAGCAGCAGCAGCAGGTGGCGGCCAGCGCTGAGGTCAAGGAGAAGCTCGCCGCAGAATTGACAGGCCTTCAGGCAGGGACACCTCCAAAGGGGGATAAGGGCGCCGATGCACAGGCCCGGTCAGAGGTCAGCGATGCTGAGACTGAGTACGACTCCCACTTCAACCAGCAGGCTGAATATGAGGAGGATGAGAAGGACTGCCCTGCTGATGATGGACTGGAGGATAGTCATGATGTCGGCATCAGTCACGCACCAGCTCTCCAGGCCAGGGCTGCAGTCGCCTTGGGCAGCACTCAGAAGATGCAAAGCTTCCAGGTCAAGACGCCGGAGGAGTTCGACAAGGCCGCTCAGGTGCCCAGAGCCGTCCCTCCCAACGTCCTCAGCAGGAAGTTCCACCTGCTGGCATCCAATCTTCGCAGCTCCGTGCGCACTTGCTCGCAGATTGCGGCCATCCTGATATCCCAGCAAGCCATCGACCTCCCGAAGGACATCGAGAACCTCCTGGCGCTGGAGGAGCTCATGGGCAACGATCTGAATGATGCGACCGAGCAACCCACCGAGGTCAACGAGCATGAACTTGAGGACACGCACGCCACAGTGACGCAGGGGGTAAGAGAAGAGGCAGACGGTGCAGAACACCGCGCGGTCGAGGAGGTGCCATTGGACGAGATGCCCAACGGTGTGGTCGACAGCGCCGCCGCCCGATGTGCAGCCGCTGCCTGTGTGGACGACCTGGGGGTGGTTGACTTCAGCGACCATGGACATGTACGAGCTGGCACCATCAAGACCCTCGCCTACGACGCGCTGAGGGCAAAGATGAAGCAGCACCTGACCGACGAGCAGGTGTTGCTGATGACTCAGGTGCAGCCCATCTGCAAGTTGCGGAATGCCACCCTGTATGAGGGACTGGCGTTGGTGTCATCTGGTGGTGAGCTTATGCTATACCGGGCGATCCTCATGGACACCGGCGCCAACTGCAACATCATCTCCATCGCGGTCGTGAGGCGGCTGGGTCTCACGGTGTACGAGGCCAGCACCGGCGCCAAGGTCACCAGGTGTGACAACAGCCCCACGAAGTTCACGCATTACTGCTACGTGGACGTCATACTTGCTGCGGGCACGCCACACATGACGCTTCACCGGCTATACGCCTTCGTGACCTTCGAGCCCGAGAACTCTTGGGACCTGCTGATAGGCACCGGGCCACTGAAGAACTCCCTGATGATCGACATCAAGCTTGGAAGTTGCGTGGCCGTTTCACATGCGCCGAAGATTTTGGGCATGGACGCTCAGGTGGTGCTTCCGTTGGTTGACATGACACCACCCAGGCGTCCCCACCTGCCCAGGCGGGTGGACCCAGTGGTGTGTTTGCAGTCGGAGATCTTTGGGCAGGGGATGGAGTGCGAATGGCTAGGGCACCCACCTCTGAGCACAAGGGAGGAGAGGTTTGCTGCCTCTGGGATTCAGCCTGAGCACATCTATGACGGCTACGATTCACCAGTGGGGTCACCAGCGTCTTCGCCAAGGCCTCCTGCTGAGCTCCCTCGACCCCGAGTAGCCACACGCGCGGAGATCGAGGAGAGGTGTCGCAGTCACACATGTTCCCTTGAAGGTGGTCGAAGGAGTGACCTGGCGTCACTGGCGCCCGCCGTACAGGCAGCGTCGGAGCGCATGCTCGCACAACTCTACGCAGAACCGAACCCCTGGGAGGGTGGACGCGCGAGGTGGGTCACTGAGGACCAGGTGGTTGGGGGTCGTCCGTCTCTGGATGCCCCTCTTGACCACAACTGGGCGGATCAGAGACTGTACCTGGACCGGCACCATGTTGCACGTCTTTGCCGCATCCTTCAAGACCTTCCCAAGGACATGCCAGCCAGACCTTCCCAAGAACATGTCTGCGTGGAGTTCGTCCGTTGTCTCGAGCAGCAGTGGGTGACGGTGGACCAGCTGATGCCCCCTAACTGGCTGTATGTGGACCAGAAGCTGGATCACGATGAGGAGAAGGACCGTTGGGTGCTCAAGGGGAGCTACATGACACACGTGCCGTCCTCTGCCAACAAGCAGGACGTCGTCAAGCCCAGGGAGCCAGGCAGAACGCGCGACAGCCTCAACCCAATCCAGCGACTGCAGGACACGCTCCAGGAGTTGTTCAAGTACCCCAGTGGTGAGGTCGCTGGCACCCTCATGTGGGACCTGAAGGAGCGTGTCCTCTGTGTCCAACCGAGCACAGCCACGCAGTACCTCGAGCTGATGCGCTGCACGCTGGATCATGCGCTCGTGTACAACAGTGAGGAGTTGCTGGACGAGCTCCAACTCCCTCACTGGTACGAGAGCACTGGTGTCTGGACGTACCAGCTGCTCAGGTACCTTTGCCCGGTGGACATGGAATCCCTCTCGGTTGGCATCCTCCGACAGTACAATCGACATGGCAGCGAGGGGCCACCTCTGGAGCTCGTCTCACTGGGTTCGAGCACCAAGTACTACCCAGTGGGGGATGGTCTTGGGGGGCCTGGCAGGGTGTTCTCCGAGAATGCCGCTGCCCAGGAGTACGTGCGCCTGGGGGAGATGAGGAAAATGCTCAAGGCGGTCAACACCAGGCAGCAGGGCTACGATGCACTCGAGGCAGATGCAAGGCGTAGGCCGCCACCGCCCAACAACATGGTCAACACGAGGCTCACGAAGCGAGCCCCTGCGCAGCCACCTGCTCCTGCCGCAGGCGCAGGACCATCCCAGGCTGTCGCAGGGCCATCTCGGGCCAGGTCCAGCAGCCGCTCGCCACCGCACTTGTCGCACATCGCGCACTGCCGTACGCCGTCGCCATCATCCAGCGGCATTGGGCCCGAGGTCTTGATGTCACCTCGACTCGTTTGCGCCACCGCGGCTTGGCCGTCAGATCCTGCTGACAGCCCTCCTCGCGGGAGGTCGCCCCCTGCATCGCCCGCCGTGACCAACGCTGGCTCGTGGGCGGACTCGATCCGTGTCCCACGTGATTCCCGATCACTTTCCCCGGGGGGCCCGCCTCCTACGCCTCCGAGTCCGCCACGGGCGAATCGTCTGCCTCGGTCCCCTGCGAGGGCGCCTCCATCTCCAGCGGGGTCAGATTGGGATGCCGCACGAATGGCCACCACATCCGACAGTTCAGTGTGCAAATTTCTGTCCGTGAAGGAGGTGAGAGCCTTGAAGGACCGCCGCAACCTTACCGTCTTTATGGTACGGTTTGGCGTGACGTTCGTTGACCAGTGCAGGGGCCAGCGAGTCGTGTACGAGCTTGGCGTGTGCAACCAGGAGCGAGGTCTCAGGCTGCGGAAACATCCGGGTATCACCAGCAAGGTCGAAAAGAAGCATAACAAGACCATCGCGTGCGGAAACCGAGGCTGGCGCCTCCCTCTTGGGGGACAGACAACGTCTTCCAACCTCCTGGAGGCTATGATTTCAGCCTACGCTGATCTGTCGCACCGTGGCTCAGGGCACAGGTTGCCAGGGGGTCATGCGAGGAACATTGCGTACTCGCTGTGCGCCTACGTGGAGCTTGGGGCGGCACACGTGCTGCGCTGCATGGCGCACCCAAATGCCACACCAGTGTACTACATCTTCATGGAGGACCAGCGATGTCCTACTTGGCACGCTGAGTTCACGAACGAGTACTTCGCGCGGGACGACCGGAAGTTCACGTGCTTGCAGTGGGGAACCAGGGAGGTGGCCGCGCCGTGGTTGCTGCCAGCCCTGGGGGCCTTGGAGGCGCTGCGTCTCCCGCCGCCGCCGCCGCCGCCGCCCGCCCATCAGGCTCGCGTGGCCGAGAGGTCCGAACACGTGGATACGGCCTGGCGAAGGAATGTGCACGAGGTTCGCGATCCCCCCTGGCCGAACGTGAGCATCAGCCGGGCGCGGGCGGTGCTGCGCGCTCGTCTGCCCCTTCTGTCGATCGCCATGGGACTGCTACCCATGTCGTCCATGCGTCGAGGGCGTCAAGGATGCCGGCCAATCATGGCTCACGACGTCCTCCTTCTCCGGCTGTTTCAATATGCAGCGAAGTGACGGAGGCGTTCGAGCGCCATACAGACGAACAACGTGAGGCGCAGAGACAGCACGCGCATTTTCATCAGGGCTCCCCGGGCACAGCGGGCGGGTGGCCCTGGTGAGCAACCAACGCTGTGGCCGTGGGCTGCCTGCACAGGCAGTCCACTTGAGGCCAGGTGTCCTGCGGGCGTGTATCTCGTTTGCGGGCAGTGCAGTGGTTTGGTGGTGGCTGGGACGCGGTCCCATTCCCATGGTCGCCGTGTGGGCGATGTGGGAGGCAATGGCATGACACTTGTCATGGTGCCCTTTTCAAGTTTGGTGGAGGCGCTGCGTGGCCTCGTTTTTGAGCCCGCTGCCAGTATGGTGGTCGGCTGCTCGACGTTATCCCCGTCGTGCATCTTACGACATTTGGATCTTATGGGCTCTCGCCTGCGTTTGGTACGTTGGGTTGCTTATCGTGCGCGCCACGGGCATCTATGCTGGCGTGCACCGTGTTCGTGCAGAAGGTTGGATGGTGGTGCCCCTTCGGGGGGTGGTCGTTTCCTTGGCATGCTGGTCACAGTGTGCGGCCGCCCTCCTCCTCGTGGTCCTCGCCTGGCTTTGGGTTTGTACCAGCATTTACGCTGAGGACGTGGCGTGCCACGCCTCCTGTATCGTGCACGACCCGCTGGACGCAGGTCACATTCGACGTGGCCGTGGATGGACTATTCCGTCCCTGCGTTGGTCCCAAGTCTTCTTGTTGGGCCGCGTGTGCCTGCCCGCTTTGCCGGCCAGGTTGGACAAGCTTCGCTTCGCGGCGCGCTGGACGCAGCTTCGACGCAATCTCCGCCTTCATCGCATCGCGCAAGCCGCCTACATGGCGCTTGTCCTTGCAGTCGTGGTCTCCACCGCCGCTGGTGGGAGTACAGTAATCGCTCACCTTTAAGGAAACTCGACGTTAAGGAAGCAGCCAGCGTTTTGGGGGAGGGGGGGTACCCAAGTTGACGAGAATAGCTGGCTGGTCTTTTTTGCTAAGGAAATTCTCCAAAATAAGGAAATTGGTTGCTGGCAGATCACCGAGAGTGGATTCTCTTAAATTCTATGAAAAATGGGAATTTTTGGACTTGACAGCGTTCAGCACGATATCTTTAAGTTCTAAGTAGTCAGCTTCAGAAATAATCGCGTCGTCATAGTCTTGCTTCAATTCTTTGAGCTGCGCACGGCTCTCTGGGTCCATACTGTACAGTTCAACAGTTGGTAACAGTGGTGGACTCTCTAAATTTTAAGAAAGCTGCTGGGCTGAGTTACGTGGACGTGGATGAGTTTAAGAAATTAGCTGGCTGGCTCGAAATCCGAAATTCCTTATTCTTAGCGATTCTCTTAGGACGCGACGCTGGCGGGGGAAGGGGGGGTACCCAAGTCGACGGGAATGGCTGACTGGCCCAAAATCTCCGGTGTACTCGCTTGGCGCACGGGGGGTGGAGAGTAATGGCGTGCTTCTGCGCTTCGAACTCGCCGGCAGCCGCAGTGCATTTCAACCGAATTTTGCGACTTTTTCTGCTTTTGTGCGGAATCTTGTGGGTCGCTGGCAAGCTGACCGAGAGTGTGCCTGCGTATGATGTCATGTCACCCACGCGCAGTGCCTGGGGTTCGTCCCCCTGCACTTCTTGGGAGGCTCAGCAATCCTCAAGGCAATGGGAGCCGGGCTGGGAGGCCAACGTCGCGGAGCAGGATGAGGTCTTGCCGTACACCGTGCTGGACGAGCTTCAACCTCTAGGTGACACGACAGTGACCAAGGACGAGGCAGCGTGGCTCGACACTGAGCTCAATGCCACGTTTGGAGGACATCCTGACTTCAAGGAGGAGCACTGGGAGGAAATGCGGAATGTTCTTCGCAGGTGCAAGACCACTTTTGCCAACAGTCCCCACGATCTGACAGGCTACAAGGGCAAGGCGGAGCACAACACGTTCTCCATTCCTTTTGTAGACGAATCCAAGGCCGCCTACCAGAGACCCAGGAAGTACAGCCCGGGCGAGCAGGAAATCATCGATATTCATTGCAAGGAACTTTTGGAGTATGGCTTCATAGAGCCAGCAGCCAAGCATTGCAGGCATGCGAGCAACGTCGTCGTGGCTGGCAATAAAGATCATGAGACTGGCCTGTGGACCCAGACGAGATTCTGCGTGGACCTCAGGGGTGTCAACCGGCACTCCCTCAAAGATAATACGCTGCCACATCGACCAGAGGAGCTCTACCAGAAGGTGGCGAAGGCCAAGTTCAAGACCACGCTGGATGCCACCAAAGCCTTCCACCAGATTCCCATGGCCACGGAAGAGGACAGGAGCACGACGGCGTTTTGGTGGAAGAATCAGCTGTACCAGTACACCTCGATGCCTTTTGGTGCAGCTGGAGCTACTTCTGCGTTCGTGAGAATCATGGACTACGAGTTACGTCACTTGCAGCATTGTACGGTGGCATACGTCGACGACGTAGTGGTCTACACGGATTCCACGCCTGAGCAGCATCTGAAGGACGTTGAGGACGTACTGCGCACCTTGGGGGACGCTGGCATCCGTTTGCATGCAGGCAAGAGTACCTTTGGTGCAGCCACGGTGGACTTTCTGGGCTACCGCATTGGTCACAACTCCATTGGCGCGCAAGAAGCTAAATGTAATGCCATCCAGGAGCTTCCAAGCCCCCAGGACAAGACTGGGCTCCGCTCGATCTTAGGCATGATGAACTACTACAAGGGCTTGGTGGGTGAGCCAGGGGGGCCAAACTACTCTGAGATGGCCCGCCCTCTCAATGACCTGCTCAAGAAGGAGGTCACTGACATCAAGGGAGCCTGGGAGAAGGAGCAAGATCAAGCACTTCAAGACCTGAAGGATGCTCTCTGTTCTGGGAGGTGCCTGAGGCCTATCGATTATGACAGACCCCTTATATTGTACACCGATTGGAGCACCTATGGCATTGGCGCAGTGCTGGGCCAGAAGGACGATGATGGAAAGGAGTACATCTGTATGGCAATCAGCCGATCCCTGAGTAAAACGGAGAGACAGTACGCCAGCTTCAAGGGGGAGATGCTCGCAGTGGTATGGGCAGTGCGCACACTGAGGCAGTACTTGCATGGAGTTCACTTCACGTTGGTGACCGACCACTCACCGCTCACCACCCTGATGGAGAAGGCCGATCTCCAAGGGCAACACCTACGCTGGGCAATCAGTTTGCAGGAGTTCGACTTCACGGTGCAGTATCGTCCAGGTGCCAAGAACAGCAACGCTGACGTGCCGTCTCGCTACCCACTGCCGTCCACGACAGATGAGACTGGAGCGAGGCATGAGAGGGAGAAGGTGACTGCGTTACACGCAGGCGTGGGGGAAGTTCACACGAAGGACTTAAACTGTGACCACTTGTGCTTTATGTTGGCTGGGGATGCTTCCCCAGGGGAAGAGGCCACGCCAGAGGTGCAGGTTGCCAACTACTGCAGGATGGCTGCCATGGAGCAGCTGGGCACGGGACCAGTGCATCGTTTGTTCGACTTGCACTACCGCGAGGAATTGGAATGCGATCATGGGGACATGTTTGACACTGACTTACCCGAGCTGGTGACCGACTCTGGAAGGCTAGCCAGAGCAGCTTGGAAGGCGCTGAGCCTGGTGAGGCCTACGCGAGGCACGCACGGCGAGGGAAGCCCCGCTGTGTACAGCAATGAGTACTTTGAAGGCGAGCGCATCTTAAAGCCTGAAAAGGTGGACACCAGGGTGCTGGTCAGGCAGTTCTTCTCGCAAGCTCGGGAGGAAGGTGTGGTGTGCTACGAGCCATGTGGAGGCCTCTGTGCTGGCCTAGAGATGTTGCTCCGCAGTGGGATGAAGGTGGATCGCTACCTGTATCAGGACATATCCCCGTGCGAGCAGTCGAACAGTTGCCAGGGCCAGGTGCATGGCGTTGCTAAGACGATATCCTGACCTCATTTCGCCCCGTGCAATAGAGTTTGGGGCTCTACCCCAAGATCTGCACGACACCAACAGTGCCGACTTCATACGAGCAGGAGCTCTTCAAGGACGCCAGTGGGTCATGGTATGTGGGTTCCCATGCCAGGATCTCTCTCCTGCTGGAACACTCACAGGCCTGGACGTGGCAGGCACAGCAAATTATTTTATGAAGTGGTCAGGCTTCTGTCCACACTCCAGCAGCTGCAGCAGCAGAGGCCTCCAGGCTATATCCTGGAGAACGTTTCTCCGTTGTCACACAGACCCGGAACCAAGATCAGGGACGAGGTGTTCCCGTACATTGCCAGCGTCATTGGCCGACCAGTGTCCTTTGATGCAGCACAAGCAGGCGCTTACGCACACCGATTGCGAGCGTATTGGAGCAACTTGTTCCAGAGCCACCAGTTTCGCTCCGTCATGAGCAAGGTGGTGAGACCAGAAGGACGAATCGTATCGTCAATCCTATGCAAGGGCTGGCATCCCAGGCCAGTGATAAGGACAGACCACTCGCCTCACTACGTGGTGAACGTGGTGGGAGAACCATTGAGGGCACTTCCCACCATCATGGCGACGCAAGGGTCAAGAGCGTTCAGAAGAGCGAGGATGGGCACCGTGGTGCGCAACCAGGACGATGAAGACGCCGAGGAAGAATCTCGAGAAGTGAACCTCGACGAGAAGGCGCGAGCCATGGGCTACAGCGCAAGTGAGCTACGCATGGCCGATGGCCTGAACGACGTAGAATTGGCAAGCATTCTGGGCCTGGCCATGGATCGCAGGGCAATGGAACTGCTGATGGCGGTCGCAGAAGCGAGCAGGAAGGGGCTCCCTCATAGCGAGGAATCCCCAGAGGCAGAGAATTCCCCAGGACAGCCCATCGCTGTAGACAACAACTGGGCAGACCACGAGAGGTCGGACCTTCAGCAGAGGCAAGCCTTGCTGGCGGAATGGGTTGAGAATTCGAATGCATATACTCAGCAGGTGGCGAAGACTATGTCTCACCGTGACTGGGAGGAGAAGCTGCAGGTAAGGTAATGTGCCCGCAAGGGCAGAAAGGTGCAGAAGGAATTGGGGCTCAGCGACAGAAGGCTGGAACCAAGAAGAAGAAGAAGAAGGAGTGGCAGCTCTACACTATGGCGCAGTACCGTCAGAGGCATGAGAACCACTTCGTGAAGGAGGGCGCAACCCCAGCAGCGCGCGTGGATGTGCCTGCTTGGAGTCCGCCTGCCAAAGATTCAAAGATGAGGCTCCCCAGGTTGGCGTGCACCACCAGATTCGAGGACCTGATGGCCAGCGTGGCCGAGCAGCAGGTAGACCGTGACAAGCATCGAGATGTACACGATGATGCATGGTGCCTCAGATGGTTGAAGTCCAATGGCAGAGTGAGGTTGCCAGAAGAGGAAGTTCGTCGCGTGAGGAGACGAGCAGCACGACATCGATGGGATGAGGCTACGGACGAGATCTACATGGTCACGCTGTCGGGCAAGGAGGTGAGAATACCTAAGCCTGCTGACCGTCTCGCGTTGGTTAAGGAATACCACTCCAGAACTGGACATTGGGGCATAAGGCGTACGCAGCA